>JALIGW010000001.1:312198975-312308975 GCA_023053685.1 Diadophis punctatus similis
GGAAGTGAGGAGAAACTTTCTGACGGTGAGAGCGATCAACCAGTGGAACAGCTTGCCAGCGGAGATTGTGAGAGCCCCAACACTTGTGACCTTCAAGGGGAGACTGGACTGCCATCTGTCTCAAATGGTGTAGGAACTCCTGCTTGAGCAGGGGGTTGGACTAGATGACCTACAAGGTCCCTTCCAACTCTAATAATAAATCTAAAATATAAATCTCTGCTGTAAAAGTGCATCCAGGTTTGATCTCAAAGTAGAGAGTATTATTGGCATCTGACAATGTTGCAACAAACAAGAAATGGAGTGTGTCTAATACTCCTGCTGGACCAAACCAAAAGCTGTTGAATTGGATTCTCACAGTGACTACCGTATTTTTCAGAATATAAGACGCACCTTTTTACCCTCAAAAAGAGGGTGAAAACCTGGGTGCGTCTTATACACTGAATGCACCCCCACCCAGCCACCCCCACCCTTTGGCCTCTGCCTGCCAGCAATTTATCTCTTTGCAGCAAACAGGGCAAAGCACAAGAAGAGCACAAGAAGAGATAAACTGCCTCCCGATCTACAGCTGACAGGCTTGCAAGCCACGTGGTAAAATGAAGCTAACTACCGTGGCTGTAATGTGACAAATTGCTGGGAGATAAACTGCTGGCAATATTAGACTGCTGAAATTGAAAGAAGGCAAGCTATAGCTGCTATGGCTCAGAGCTAGAGCTCTTGCCTCACAATCAGGAGGTTGTGAGTTCTATCCTAGGTAGAGGCAGATTCTGTTAATATGTTATTTTGTTAAATGTTTGTAGAGTGTTCAAATTATTAGACTTATGTTTTAAAGACTGCTTTATTATTGTTTTAGACAACTTAACAAAATGAAGAAGCTTTTTAAAATAAATGCTTGCTCTGAAGAAGCCCAGTGCTATTGTATCTTCTTTTAAATAGCAGAGAATACTTCCAGAAAGCCACATCAATTTTAAAGATCTGTAAAAGTATAATCTGAAATGTCCTGTTTTAGTATTAAGTATTAGTATTAAGTATTAGTATTAAAAGAAGGCAGCTGAGAAACCCTGACTTAGTCATGTTTGGAGTAGATCTATTTAAATAATTGGGAGGAGTTAGTGTGATTATATTTAAGAAAACTTTCTGGGATTAATATACTGCCATAAATGTACATTTCTCCAATTCTTTGCCATTTCTATGGGTCAGGCACACATGCACAGAAATACACAGCAAACAGTGTATATCATCTGTACTGTTTGCTGTTTGCTGTTTGGCAAATTGTTGGGAGGCAGAGGCCTTTTTTCCTTGTTTTCCTCCCCCAAAACTAAGGTGCATCTTATACACCGGTGCGTCTTATACTCCGAAAAATACGGTAATTAGCTGTACTCAGGAAGGTCCTTGGCCACTGGTATTTAAAATCATCTGTCTCTGATTCTAGCGGTTGATTGATTGGAAAGAGCCAGCAAAAATTATCTATCAGAAATGGCCCAATCCTCCATGAATTGCACCTATCTATTTCAAAACAAATTGGTGGCTATTGCCATATTTGGTAGCTGTGAATTCAGGAGCTTTGACAATGGTAGTGTTTATACAATGAGCTAAACTCTGATTAGCTGATCAGTGTTTTTTATTTAACTTTATCTACCGTAATTTAGACACTGTCCCATCTCACTGTCCAAGTGGGCCGTTTACAGAATACAAACTATAAAGTCATATGAAAAAGACAGAATGAAAAATTGAATTAAAACAAAGTGCAGAATAAAATAAGAATAAAAAAGGCAAGTTGAAAGCTGGAGAGAGCACCCACAAGCTACCAAGTCATCCCAGGGCTCTGGGCCACTCCTCAGTTCTCACACTCGTCGGCAAAGCCAAGTCTTCCAAAAGGCTAGGAATGGGGGGACAAGATATTTGTAGAGTGGGGACAATAGCAAAGAAGGCTCTCTTCCTATGCTTTAATACAGGGGTCCCCAACCCCCGGTCCGTGGATTGTTACTGAGCCACGGCATGCCAAAACCTGGGCTGTGCAAACAAACGAAGCCCCATCCATGGGATGCAGGTAGCATGGGAAACCCCCCCCCCCCGGTCCGCGGAAAAGCCTCTCTCTACGGAACCAGTTCCTGGTGCCCAAAAGGTTGGGGGCCACTGGTTTAATAGATAACCCCTTGCTTCTGAAACGTAGACTTACCATTTATCTTATTTATTTATCCCACCTTTATTATTGTTTTCATAAACAAGGCAGCGAACATACCTAATTCTCCTTCCTCCTAGTTTCCCCACAACAACAACCCCGTTAAGGTGGATTGGCTGATAGAGAGTGACTGGCACAAAGCCACCCAGCCGGCTTTCAGGTCTAAGGTGGGACTAGAACTCAGTCTTCTGATGATTGGCCCAAGGTCACCCATCTGGCTTTTATGCCTAAGAGGGGACTAGAACTCACCATCTCCTGGTTTCTAGGCCAATACCTTAACCATTACACTAACTAACTTGGTGAACAGTCCAGAGTTCTGGTGTGTGTTTGTGTGTGGGGTGGGATTGCCGCTATTCACCCTGTCTATGGCGTCCATCCTAATTGCCACGAAGCTAACATGCAGGCTGGTGTGCTACTTGAGTGACAGTTGTTGCCTGCACTGACTTTGTGGGGGAAGGTCAGAGGTGAGGCAACACTGCTTGATCCTCACAACGAAGAAGCTGTTGCTTTAACTTGCTTTAACTTGGTGTTGTTGTTTTTTTGTCCAAGTGCCTTCTCAGTTCTCTGCAGGGGTCAGGGCCTGATTGCCTCCCTGACCCCCAAACCTTATTGTCTCAGTTATTGATCAAGGTGCTGAGCTTCATTCGGGACAAATTTGGGAAGGGTGAAGGATGCATGACTGTTGGGTGTCCTGCTGAGCTATTGACAGATGTGTCAAAAGCAATTTGTACTTTGTGATGTCCGTGATGTTGCTAGGCCTTGTCCCAGAGTAAAAAGCTTAACTACTAAATAGACAGAAGGTGCTTATTTTATCCATAAGGGTATATTGTTCCACCTTGCCTCCATAAACTTGCAAGAGCTTGTCATGGGATTACCAAGAAAGGACAATTAGTCCCATTTTTCTGGTCTTTATAGCTGCATTAAAGTTTGGTTTCAGTCACTCTCATCAAGCAAACTGAAATCTTGGACTTGTTTTTATTTTATTTATTTATTTATTTTGTCAAACATGTACAGGATAGTTGTTGTTTGTATAAACATAACTTGTGTTGTGAAAGGCTTCCTGTTCTGGTTATACAGCCGAAAAATGGAGGGTGGGAGGGCTTGTCTATATCAGGTTTGATTGGCAAACTCAGTTACAGTTTGTGAACCCTTTTGAATTGTCAATATTTCTGCATAAATATGATCTTGGATGTGATTTGTTCTCCACACATCCTAAAACTAGATGAATCCCCAATTAAATGAGTCACAGATATTATACTTGTTTATTTATTGAGGGAAATAATCCAAAACTACATATTTCTGTATTGCTTAATAACTGCTGCAAAAAAGGTGTCACTTGGGGATACGCTTTACGACTGCCATATCTTACAACCAAAATTGTAGGCTTCCTTATGGTCATAAGATGAGGAATGCCTGTACCTGATTACTATCCTTATCAGCAATGCAGATGAAACATCATACAGGTTGGTTTAATAAATGCTAACTTGTTAGCTAGAATAGAATAGAATAGAATAGAATAGAATAGAATAGAATAGAATAGAATAGAATAGAATAGAATAGAATAGAATAGAATAGAATAGAATAGAATTTTATTGGCCAAGTGTGATTGGACACACAAGGAATTTGTCTTGGTGCATATGCTCTCAGTGTACATAAAAGAAAAGATACGTTCCTCAAGAATCATAAGGTACAACACTTAATGATAGTCTGGGTACAAATAAGCAATCAAATCATATTAGGAACCAGTCAATATAAATTGTAAGGATACAAGCAATGAAGTTACAGTCATACAGTCATTAGTGGAAGGAGTTGGGTGATGAGAATGATGAGAAGATTAATAGTAGTGCAGACTTAGTAAATAGTTTGACAGTATTGAGGGAATTATTTGTTTAGCAGAGTGATGGCATTTGGGGAAAAAACTGTTCTCGTGTCTTGTTGTTCTGGTGTGCAGTGCTCTATAGCGTCGTTTTGAGGGTAGGAGTTGAAGCAGTTTTTGTCCAGGATGTGAGGTGTCTGCAAATAGGTAGTTTCGCTAGTTCATCTGGATCTGATGTGTGAAGCTGGCCATTAAAATGTGTGAACCATGGGCACTGAGGCCATTGTGGCTGGCTCAATCAACTCTGATTAAGCAAGCCATGGCTTTACCAGCCACTAATCTCCTAATTCTGTTGGTCCTTGCTTTGTGTCCAATAAAGATTTTGGTAACAAGTCACTGACTTTGACTTTGTTCTTCCAGTGAAGAGGCGTTTTGTTGACTTACCGTAATCTTTTTTTTCCATGAGAGTGGGGATCAAGTAAGAATGGAGGGATAAAAAGATTTGGGTGACATCTCCCATCCCCCCCCCCCGTACTGTGTACAAAGGCAAATAATGCTGCTCCATCGCCGGAGTCTGCTTAGCATTGCCTGTCCAGCAGCTCCCCAATTCCTGATCAATACTTGGGCCACAAAGCCCCCCATTCCTTTGACTGTCCATTATCCCCTCCTTTCCTTTGCTTCGGCTGTCAAAAGGTTGGGACTCAATGGAGTTGAAGTGACCTTTCAAAAGGCTGCATCGATTATCTCCCATCACCTCTGACCCCAGGGCTCCAGAGCTCTTGGGAGAGCAGTAAACCGAACAGACTTCCCGTGAATGCTGCTCGGCAGGGGCCCTTCAGTCCCACACTGGGGTGGGTCTCCTGGAGAAGAGGAGGAAGAGGCCTGGGAGCAAGGCCAGAGCTGATGAGCCCCGGATGATGCTTCTCATGTAACAGCGTCTCCCAGTCATGGATCAAATAAGAGGGGAATCAAGGTAGATGTTGACTTGGTAAATGTGGGCAGTAGGAGGTCAGTTCTGAGTCCCTCCAAAGATGGGAGTGAACCAGTAGTGGGTTCTGAATTAGTTTTCTACCAGTTCACGCATGCGCAGAAGCATCCCGGGTGGGTAGGCGGAGCCTTTCGCCGCCGCTATCGGTTCTAAGAAACCAGGAGGAACCCACTGCTGGAGTGAACATTATTTACCTCCAGAACCATATACTGTATTTTTCGGAGTATAAGACGCACCGGAGTATAAGACGCACCTTAGTTTTTGGGGAGGAAAATAGGGGGAAAAAATCTGCCTACCAGGTATTCATCTGGCTAGCATCCTTAGTCTGGTCAGCTTCAGCACATTATTTTATCCCCTGGTTAGGACTTAAAAAAACCTTCTTCTGAGAGAGTAACAATGAAAGAGCCTGCAAGCCAGTAAGAGCTGGGAAGATCGTTAGCACCTGGTTAGGGCTAGAAAAAAACTTATTTGGAGCAAGTAGAGCAATGAAAAAAAATTCTGCAAAGACTTAGGGCTGGAAAAACATTCTTTGGAGAGAGTAACAATGAAAGAGCCTGCAAGGTAAGAGCTGGGAAGATCTGTTAGCACCTAGTTAGGGCTGGAAAAAAAAGCTACATTCAAAGTATAACTCGCACCCAAATTTTCAGCCACTTTTAGGGAGGAAAAAGGTGCGTCTTATACTCAGAAAAATACGGTATATTGTCAGACCTTCAATAATCGGACTTATTATGTAGGAACTGCAAAGAGAAGGCCTCTGAGCCTTCTCTTCCTTCCATATCCGTCATCGGACATTGGCGATCATGTTGGCGATCATGTTTTTATCAACAGCCGCACAAAAAAGTGCTGCTGAGTTTTGTCCAAACCAGTCCCTTAGATTTTGAAGCCAAGATCTTCTTCTTCCGCCTGGACCTTGTTTGCCTTCAGTTTTTCCCTGGAGGATTAAGTGAAGTATGCCGTATTTTTTAGGGTGTCGCATCACATGTCCAAAATATTCTAACTTTCGCTTTTTAATGGTTTTGATAATTTCCCTTGGCTTTCCCAGGTGGCTTATCACCTCCTCGTTTCTCTTTCCATTAGTTACCCAAAACTATTGGGTGACGGATACAATTGGCTAATTTTATATATAGGTTGTCCTCAACTTACAATCACAATTGGGCCTAGAATTTTGGTTGCTAAAGAAGATGGTTGTTAAGTGAGATGCCTGCTTTTTTTTACGACCTTTTTGGCTATGATGGGTAAGCAAATAATTGCAGCTGTTAAGTGAATCATTTGGTTGTTAAGCGACTCCGGCTTCCCCCATTGACTTTGCCTATTGGAAGGCAACATGGAAACTCACAAATGGTAATCAGAAAACCCTAGGATAATGTTGTGGCCCGCCAGCAGCCCGTGCAGCTGATAGCGGATCCCATTCGAGAGGAGACCGACTTGGTGTTGCGCCAGTGGCCTGTGCAGCTGGCATCCGAGTCAGACAGTGAGGACGCTGGTGAGGACTCGGTGCCAGAGGTTCATCCAGGGCCTTCAGAACTTCCAACACCTCATAGCAGTGATGAGGGAGAAGACGCTTCTCCTCTTCTGAATGCAAGGGCACGCAGAGCTGCCAAAAGGCAGGAATGGTTACTCCAGAGGAGGTCTCCTCAGGAGTAAGACTTGGGGCTAATTGGCCACTCCCCTAGTCTACTTAAGGACAGTAGAGGCAGCTGAAAGGCTGCAGGAAACAATGTTTGGAAATCCGTCTGGTTATAGTGTGCTTCGTGTCTGAAAAAACCTCTGCTTTGTTTCTCTGCTTCAGTTTAGTTATCAAGGACTACTCCTAGGCATTTTGCCAACTCTCTGAAGATTCGTAAGATATCAAGACCTAATTGCTCTTCTTTGCTTTAAGACTTTTTGAACTGATATCTGCTGTTAATGACAATTAATTAGCAGCTGGTTGCTTGCAAGAAAATATTGCTTTTAGCTTGGTGTGTGCATATCCACTGCTAAGACAATTAGTAGTAGTGGTTATTGGATTAAATAAGTTCGTACCAACTGTGTGTTGTGCTACGTTCTTAGCTGGGGCAGAACAGATACTACAAGTGGGGTAGATACATGTGGTTCTCGACTTATGACTGCAATTGAGCCCAAAATTTGTGTTGCTAAGTGAGGCAGTTGTTAAGTGAGATGTTCCCCATTTTACGACCTTTCTTGCCACCATTGTTAATCCATTGAATCACTGCAGTTGTTAAATTAGTAACATCGTTGTTAGCTGAATTGGGCTTCCCCATTGACTTTGCTTGTCAGAAGGTCGCAAAAGTTGATCACATGACCCCGGGACACTTCAACTGTCACAAATATGTGAGTTCCCAAACGTCTGAATTTTGATCACGTGACCATGGGGATGCTGCAATGTTCATAAGAGTGAAAAATGGTTATAAGTCACTCTTCAGTGTCATTGTAACTTTGAATGGTCACTAAACGAACTGTTGTTAGTCGTGGAAAACCTGTACATACCAATTGTCAGGCAACTGAATTGCAATTACGTGACCATGGGGATGATGCAATGGTTATAAGCAGGGGTGGGTTCCTCCTGGTTCGGACCAGATCGCCCGAACTGTTAGCGACCCGCTGTTGATGTAATTTTGGCGTCACGGATCTGGTTCTGTCTGTGCTGGTCCGTGCTCGCCGCCATCTTTTTTTCTGAATTTTCGGCTGATTTTTCTGTATTTGGATGTCTTCACAGCGATCTGTGCTTTGAAAAAAGTCCTCCCGCCCGCCTCCGGGTTAATACTGACCTTTATTTCTTCACCCGAAGCACAGCTGATGAGCTCCTCAGCTGTGTTTCGGGCAGAATCCACCTTCTGATCATGCACGGAAGTGAAATCGCGCAAGGGGACGTGCACGAAACATCACAACACGAACCGGTGGCGAAGGTAAGTGAAACCCACCCCTGGTTATAAGTGAGAGGACGGGTCGAAAGTCACTTTTTTGGGTGACATTGTAATTTCAAATGATAGTGGGGTTTTTAAAAATAATATTTTATTAGATTATAGAATAAAATACAAAAGCAAATAGTAGGACCCAGTGGGAAGGGGTAGGGGAAAGAAAAGTGAGGAGGAGAGGGAGTTGTAACTCGAGAACTATCTACACACCACATATATTGCAAGCCCACGAGCTTCTATTAACTTCAACTCTGGGTAACAAACTTGAAATTGAGTTTTATACGACTCTTTTACACTCTGGGAGTGGATTTATATGGATGCCCTTATGTAAAGCCTCCGAAGCGTTCTTCAATCTTGCAACTATTTTGTCTTGGGGAAAAAAGAGACTTCTGTTCCACTCACTCATCCTTCCCTAAGCGAAGGGCTTCCAGATCAATTGGACTATCATTTCCATCATCCCAGCCATACACATGGACGGAGGGCATCTGTTTGAAAAGGCTTTAGATAATTAATAGTTTTCGGTGTCAAGATCTCAGATGGGACTTCGCAGCTGTGTGTGTCATCTGGTGCGGAGAGGGGGGTGGGGAGCTCCACCCCCAAAAGGTTTGCAGTTGGGTCATTCCAGCTCAGCTCAAGTCTTCTCCTTAAACCCTTTGTCTGCTTGTCGCATCCTCTTAACACAGCAAATAACTCATTTCCCACCCCCCAGTAACCACTCCCTCTGAATGCAATATTTCCTCAGCCAATGGAGTAAGGAGGATTAAGGACCTGAGGGAATGAGTAGGAAAAAATTTGCTTCTAACTTGGGAAAAACTGAACATTGCTGGGCAGGTGGGCTTCAAAAATTTTAGCAAGGGGTTCTCTGCCCGGTTGCTGGGTGGGCGTGGCCTAGTTGGCCTCCTGCACCATGGGGGGGGCATTTTTGCCCTCCACGGACTCCGGAGGCTTTCCTCGAGCGTCTGGGAGGGTGAAAACAGCCTCCCCAGGCTCCGGAGGCCCTCTGGAGGGCGAAAAACGGGCCTACCGGAAGTTTGGGAAGGCCAGAAATGGGCCCATTTCTGGCCTTTCTAAACTTCCGGTAGGCCCGTTTTTCGCCCTCCCGAGCCTCCGTGCAACTCCCTGCACTTACTTACATCCAAAACAGGCCGCGTGGGGACTCCTGGGAGGGGAGGGGTGGGCGGGGCCAGCCAGGAGTGGGATTTAGCGGTTCTCCGAACTGCACAGAATCTTAGCTAGAGGTTCTCCCGAACCCCTGCGAACCCCCAGCAGCCCATCCCTGTTGCTGGGTTATAAATTCAGGTATCAAATATTTGGAAATTATTCATTCAGCTTTGCGACTTTTAAGGAATATTGGATTTTGTATTTCCCCATATAGATGGGGTGGGTGGCTCAAAGTCACCCAGCCAGCTTTCATTTCCTAAGAGAGGATTAGAACTCACCATCTCTGTCTATGGAGGTTCTCAGTCATGCCTAAGGCGGGACTAGAATTCACGATTTCCTGGTTTCTAACCTGGTGCCCTACCAACTTGACCATAAGTGTTTAAAACCATGAATACATTATCAGAATAACAGAGTGTGAAGAAATGATAGCTAGAAAAAAAAAAACACCACAGGAGGTCCTAACATTCTCAGTTTGAGATAAAGAGATGTTTTAACAGATTAACAGAGTTGGAAGGGACCTTGTAGGTCATCTAGTCCAACCCCCACCCACCCAAGCAGGAGACTCTACACCCGTGGTGGCGAACCTATGGCACGCGTGCCACAGGTGGCACGCGGAGCCATAGCAGCCGGCACGCAAGGGTTGCCACCGGCAAACCGGAAGTGCAGAAAAACGCACTTCCGGTTTGCCGGTGAGCTGTTTTTTGCACTCCGGAGGGTTCAGGGAAGCTCCCTGAAGCTCCGGAATGCAAAAAACTACAAAACGGACAAACCGGAAGTGCACTTTTCTGCACTTCCGTTTTGTCCGTTTTGTAGTTTTTTGCATTCCGGAGCTTCAGGGAGCTTCCCTGAACCCTCCGGAGTGCAAAAAACAGCACACCGGCAAACCGGAAGTGCGTTTTTTTCGCACTTCTGGTTTGCCGGTTTCGTCGTCCCAGGCTCCGGTAAGCCTTTGCGCGGGGGTGGGGGTGTGCGCGCATGCGCAGGGGGCAGCATGGGGTGGTGTTGTGCGCATGCGTGGGGGGGAGGGAATGGGTGTGGGCACGCGAGCGCGCGTGAGCGCGCCCCCACTCCCTTTTTGGCACGCGAGCCTAAAAAGGTTCGCCACCACTGCTCTACACCATTTCTGACAGATGGCTGTCCAGTCTCTTCTTGAAAGCTTCTAGTGTTGAAGCTTCCACAACATCTGAAGGCAAGCTGTTCCATCGGTTGATTGTACTCACTGTCAGAAAATTTCTCCTTATTTCTAGGTTGAATCTCTCCTTGATCAGTTTCCATCCATTATTCCTTGTCTGGCTTTCACGTGCCTTGGAAAATAGCTTGACCCCCTCCTCTCTGTGGCAGCCCCTCAGATATTGGAAGACTGCTATCATGTCTCCCCTGGACCTTCTCTTCACTAGACTAGATGTTAGATTTTGTTAGATAAAGTGAAAGACTTAAAAGAACTTATTTGGAAGTAAAGATGGAAAGTGAAACATTTGGGCCTATGTTAACCGTTACAAAGGTAACGGAATCCATAGTTAACAAATAGTAAAGATGTTTACAGCATCCTCAACTTGTAGCCACATTTAGAATTTCCGTTGCTACGCAAGGCAGTTGTGAAGTGAGTCTGCCCAATTTTACAACCGTTTTTGCCATGGTTGCTAAGCGAATCACTGCAGTTAAGTGAATCATTTGACCATTAACTAAATCTGGCTTTCCCCCTGACTTCGCTTTTTGGAAGCCAGCTGGGAAGGTCTCAAATGGTAATCACATAAACCAGGATGCTGCAAGGGTCATAAATACATGCCAGTTGCCGAGCACCCAAATTCTGATCACGTAACTAAAGGGGACACTGCAATGGTCATAAGTGTGAGAACTGGTTGTAAGGCACTTTTTCACTGCTGCTGTAACTTTTAATGGTCACTAAACAATTTGTTGTAAGCTGCCATCTTTAAAATGGCAGATACATGTCTATGGAGATTCTCAGTCATCCAGGTCATGGTTTGTCAAGGGAAGCATCCGTCCGAATGCTACCATGTGAGAATGAGAATAAATCTCATAGAGTCGATTTGGATCTTTTCTTGGAATTCAGACAGTTAGAAATAAAGCCGAAATTAAAAGTCTAATAGAAAATATTTATTTCGTTACAAAAACAATAAATCCTGATTAATTACATCTTTGTTAATAAAATGTGACCGTTCCGGTCAGAGTCAAGGCAAAAGGGATTAATGGAGAATCAGGAATGTAGACATGCGTACATGAACATCATATCACGTGTTCTGCTTGTATTGGAATGTACCATAATATTAAATAGGGATGCATCACCCTGCATATACATACAACTGACAATATTCACACCATGACATGGTTGTCCCAAAGGTGCTTTTCCAAGAGGCAACTGGACTTTCTGTGTTTTCTTTGAAGACATTTTGAAGAGCTGAAACCAGAGCTGAAGAAGCTTCTTGTATGAGAAGCGAAACGTCTTCGAAGAAAAAACAGTAGGTCGAGTTGCCTCTTGAAAAAGCATCTTTGGGACAATGGCACGTACAAGTAGTCCTTGACTTACAACCATTTGATTAGTGACTGTTCAAAGTTACAATGGCACTGAAAAGATTGACTTATGACCGTTTTTCACACTTACAACCCTTGCAGCATCCCCATGGTCATGTGATCGAAATTCAGATTCTTGGCAACCAACTTATATTTATGAAGGTTGCAGTGTCCTGGGGACATGTGATCACTTTTTGCAACCTTCTGACAAGAATAGAATAGAATAGAATAGAATAGAATAGAATAGAATAGAATAGAATAGAATAGAATAGAATAGAATAGAATAGAAAAGAAAATAGAATAGAATAGAATAGAATAGAATAGAATAGAAAATAGAATAGAATAGAATAGAATAGAAAATAGAATAGAATAGAATAGAAAATAGAATAGAATAGAATAGAATAGGAAATAGAATAGAAAATAGAATAGAATAGAATAGAATAGAAAATAGAATAGAATAGAAAATAGAATAGAATAGAATAGAAAATAGAATAGAATAGAAAATAGAATAGAATAGAATAGAACAGAATAGAATAGAAAATAGAATAGAATAGAATAGAATAGAAAATAGAATAGAATAGAATAGAAAATAGAATAGAATAGAATAGAAAATAGAATAGAATAGAATAGAAAATAGAATAGAATAGAATAGAAAATAGAATAGAATAGAATAGAATAGAATAGAATAGAAAATAGAATAAAATAGAATAGAATAGAAAATAGAATAGAAAATAGAAAATAGAATAGAATAGAATAGAATAGAATAGAATAGAATAGAATAGAATTCTTTATTGGCCAAATGTGATTGGACACACAAGGAATTTGTCTTTGGTGCATTTGCTCTCAGTCAATCCTTGTTGACAAGCATAGTCAACAAGGATGCCAGATTCAATTAACAACCGTATTACTAACTTAACAACTGCAGTGATTCACTTAACAACTGTGGCAAGAAAGGTCATAAAATGGGGCAAAACTCTCTTAACAACTGTCTTGCTTAGCAACAGAAATTCTGGACTCAGTTGTGGTTGTAAGTTGAGGATTACCTGTAGTTTGATTTTCTTGTGCTGAAGAATAAAGATGGATGGTGTCCTGGAGGAATAAATAGGAGATTAGCGCTATTGAAGAAGGCAATAAAAACACAGATCAGAATAGTTAAAGCAATGGCCTTTCCAATAGTAACTCCTGGCTGTGAAAATTGGTCATTGAAAAACAGCAAGAGAAAGAAGATAAACCTCTTCCAATTATGGATTTGGAGGTGGTTACTAAGAATTCCATGGACTGCAGAATCAATCAGTCAGCCCTGAACCAAATAAAAATTGACTGATCCCTCAAAGCGATGATCAGCAAGCAAAAACTCAAGAGTGGGGGCATTTGTTGTGAGCAAATGCAGTTGTAATGGCAAGGCTTAGGGAAGTAGAACAAGACCATCAGAGATAAGGATGATCATAAACTGGTTAATCGAATGGCGGTGGAGGAAATAGCATTGTTGCTTGATTGACGAATGGCTGACCTGAAAATTAACAGAATAACAGAGTTGGAAGGGACCTTGGAGGTCTTCTAGTCCAACTCCCTGTTCAAGCAGGAGATCTTATACTATTTCAGACAAATGGTTGTCCAATATCTTCTTAAAAACCTCCAAAGTTGGAGCACTCACAGCTTCTGGAGGCAAGTTGTTCCATTGATTAATTGTTCTAACTGTCAGGAAATTTCATCTTAGTTCTAGGTTGCTTCTCTCCTTGATTAGTTTCCACCCATTGCTCTTGTCCTGCCCTCAGGTGCTTTGGAGAATAGCTTCACTTCCTCTTCTTTGTGGCAACCCCTGAGATATTGGAACACTGCTATCATGTCTCCCCTAGTCCTTCTCTTCATTAAACTAGACATACCCAGTTACTGCAACCGTTCTTCATATACAGTATATTAGACTCAAGTCCCCTAATCATCTTTGTTGCTCTTCTCTGCACTCTTTTCTAGAGTCTCAACATCTTTTTTATATCGTGGCAACTAAAACTGGATGAATGAAGGAATGAAGTATTGAGGAAAGAAAGATCATTTTTTCTGTGCCCTCCCGGAGCACCACAGCCGCGGTTTGCTTTCTTCCTTCTCCTGCTGCTGTCCCTCCCCAGGCCAGACACAGCAGAGGTGAGCCCCGGCCATGGCAAACCACGGCTGTGGTGCTCCGGGAGGGTGGGTGGTGAGGGTTCTTCACAGCCGCGTGCTGCCTCCGTTGCAGAAGCCGCCGCCAGCCAGCCGGGCAGCAGCCCTCCGTGTGGGGAGAGGGCCAGGCCTGCGCTTGGAAGAGGCTGCCGCTCTCGCTGCCCGCTTTCTTCCTTCTCCCGCTGCAAAACAAAAGTGAACTGTGGCAGCGCTGCTTCGGGAAGGCAGGCGGACGTCTGCAGCCAGGCAGGGAGGGAGAGCAGCGAGAGCAGCGGTAAGGGCTGCGATGAAGGGGGGGGGTGTTTGGGGGGGTGCACAAAGCTGCAGCAAAGCAATCATGGATTTGTGTTTCCACCTTTATTCACGTGGGTGGGCTGCGGGATAAGAGAGACAAACCCCTCCCGTCTTGCTCCCCTACAAACCCCACCCCCGTCAATGGTGTCCCGCTTTACAAATATTAAAATCTGGTCACCTTATCTTATACGCATGTGTGCATTCCTGATTCTCCATTTTATTTCCTTCTGGCTCTAGCACTTGACCGAGACGGTCGCATTTTCTTAGCAAAGATGTAAACAGTCAGGATTTATTGTTTTTGTACCGAAATAAATATTTTATATTAGACTTTTAATCTCGGTTTTATTTCTAACTGTCTGAATTCCAAGAGAAAGATCAACATCGCCTCTATGGAGATTTATTCTCCCTTCAACAGGGCGTGGCTTGGTGGGCGTGGCAGGGGAAGGATATTGCAAAATCTCCATTCCCACCCCACTCTGGGGCCAGCCAGAGGTGGTGTTTGCCGGTTCTCCGAACTACTCAAAATTTCCGCTACCGGTTCTCCAGAACCTGTCAGAACCTGCTGAATTTCACCCCTGCGGCCTGGCCGTGAGTTGTCCCATTCCGCTTAAGAGAGGACCTCCTTGGTCATTTCAGTACTTCAACCTCTGGCTCTTTTAATTGGTTGGCTACCTTTCCTTAAAAGTTTTTCCAGCTTGGTCTTCAAAATGTTAAAAGTTACTGGGTTAGGCAAATTAAGATTTCAACCTTGAGAAATCTTTTTTCATATCATTGAATGGCGCCTTGGTTTTTTCCCCATTCAATTCTGTTTGGAAATTAATGACTGCTTAGTAGAAAAGCCAGAAGCCGAGGTCCGCTTGGAGGGTCAAAAAGAGCAGAGAAGCCACAGCTTTTCAACTCTTGACATTCTTTTACCCCCCTGAAAATTAATCCACATTTTGAATGGTGAACAAAATGGACCCGTGGACACACGCACACATGTCCCTGAGCTCCACTTAAGCCTCCTCAAATCCCCCCAGGCCCCCAGCCCCACTCCCAGAGAGGGGGGAAAATACACTTTTTAATCCTGCTTTGGTTGTGTTCCTCTTGGATGTGGCCTGAGCAGGTGGGGAATGAGATTGTAGAGAGAGGTGGGGGTGGGCAGTGGATGGACATATATTGTTTCCCCCCCATCCCGAAGTGGTTAAATAGCAGAAGAGAAGAGGGATTGTCATCAGGTCTGCAAAGCCGAAAGAGTAAAGAAGAGATCTTGGAGCTGGTAAGTGATATGGGTGTGACAAGGGTCACACTTCGGAATTAGAGATAAGCGCAACGTGCCAGATTCAGAGAAATTTGATTTGTGTAGTGATGCATTGTTGATTTTAGACTCTAGTCTTTTGCAGATGGGCTTGAGGCACTAATTTGTCTGAACACACAAAGATTTCTTAGAATAAGAGGTGAAATGGTCTTCCTTTCCTCCTACACCCTAGACTGATAGAATTGGTTGTATTCATACAACACAGGGAATCATTTAAATATAAACCTAGCAGATGCATTCATGTATATGTTGCATTTGGCTAGTGCTAATCTTGGTTGCGAGGACTTAGGGTTTGGGATGTTTTGTAAAGCTAAGCAAGTAGTTAGTTTGTGATTCAATACCTTGTGCCAGCTCAAAATTCGGATTAAGGGTACAGATAGTCCTTGACTTACAACAGTTCATTCAGTGACCATTCAAATTTACAACAGCCCTGGAAAAAGCGACTTATGACCGTTTTTCACACTTACGACCGTTGCAGCATTCCCATGGTCCTATGATTAAAATTCTGACACTTGGCAACTGACTCATATTTATGACAGCTGCAGTGTCCCAGGATCAGTTTTTGCGACCTTCTGACAAGCAAAGTCAATGGGGAAGCCAGATTCACTTAACAACTGTGTTACTCACTTAAGAATTGCAGTGATTCACTGGCAAGAAAGATCGTAAAACGGGGCAAAATTCACTTAACTATCTCGCTTAGCAACAGAAATTTTGGGCTCAATTGTGGTTCTAAGTTGAGAACTACCTGTATTATACAAACCTAATTATGCTATATTTCTTACCGTTTTTCAGCCCTGCTTTATTTAGTGGTACTTCCTGTTTAGAATAGAATAGAATAACAGAGTTGGAAGGGACTTTGAAGGTCTTCTAGTCCAACCCCCTGCTTAGGCAGGAAACCCTACACCACTTCAGACAAATGGTTATCCAACGTCTTCTTAAAAACTTCCAGTGTTGGAGCATTCACAACTTCTGGAGGCAAGCTATTTCACGGATTAATTGTTCTGTCAGGAAATTTCTCCTTAGTTCTAAGTTACTTCTCTCCTTGTTTAGTTTCCACCCATTGCTTCTTGTTCTACCCTCAGGTGCTTTGGAGAATAGTTTGACTCCCTCTTCTTTGTGGCAGCCCCTGAGATATTGGAACTCTGCTATCATGTCTCCACTGATCCTTCTTTTCATCAAAGTAGACATACCCAGTTCCTGCAACCGTTCTTCATATGTTTTGACCTCCAGGCCCCTAATCATCTTTGTTGCTCTTCTCTGCACTCTTTCTAGAGTCTCAACATCCTTTTTGCATCGTGGCGACCAAAACTGAATGCAGTATTCCAAGTGTGACCTTACCAAGGCATTATTCTGCTTGTTTATTCTGCTTGTATCTTAACAGCCCTGTCCTCATGGAACTGGATAGATTCTTACTTTCCCTCGTTGTGCCCAATTTGTAGACAAACTCTTCTAGCTTAGGAGATGTGGTGGCGTACAGGTTAGAATGGAGTATTGCAAGCTAACTCACTGTTCACTGCCAGGAGTTCGATCCTGACTGGCTCAAGGATGACTCAGCCTTCCATTGTTCCGAGATTGATAAAATGAGAGCCTCGATTGTTGCTTGGATTTATTCTTGCTTTTCCATATTGTACCCAATTTGTAGACAAACCCTCTCAGCTTAGAAGATGTTGTGGTGCAATGGTTAGAATGCAGTATTGCAGTCTAATTCTGCTGACCGACAGCAGTTCGATTCTCACCGGCTCAAGGTTGACTCCGCCTTCCATCCTTCCGTGGTCAGTAAAATGAGGACCCAGATTGTTGGGAGCAATAGGCTGACTCTGTAAACCGCTTAGACAGAGCTGTAAAGCACCATGAAGCGGTATATAAGTGCTATTGCTAATGCTATTGCTTGGCCTGTAATTGTGTAAACTAATAATAATGGAAATAATGCTACATTATGATGAGATCAAAGTTTGGAAGAAAATTTCCTTGGCTATAACAAATGTGGTTTGGACATTTTCTCCCTACTCATTTTGAGCATCCTAGAACATCCCTTGGCCATTGATATGGGGTATCAGCAGTGGTGGGTTCCTACCAGTGCGGTCCACTCTATAGCACCGGTAGCGGCCCGCTGGTGACGTCACAGTACCGGTGCAGTCGGTTGCCGGTGCCTAGGCGCCGCCATTTTAAAAATAATAATAATAATTTTTTAAAAAATTTTATTTTGCGCATGCCCAGAAGCCGAGTTTCCGGCACTGCTCATGCGCTGCCTTTCTACCCCACAGTGAGTCCAAGCAGGGGAGGATGGCTGAGGGAGCGTGTGAGACGCTGAAAGAACGGGTGGCAGGAGCTATCTCCATTCCCCTCCCTTCAGCAGTCCAAGAAGCTACGAACGCGCGGTGATGATTCTAGGCATTTTCACACGTTTGAGGCTTCTCGAGCTGCTGAGGGGAGGGGGAATGGGCAGCAGGACCTATCTCAGTTCCCCTCCCTTCAGCAGTCCGAGAAGCCACGCCCACCCAGTCACATGGCTGGCAAGCCACACCCACAAAATAAGCCAAGCCCACAGAGTGGTAGTAAAAAAATTAGGAACCCGCCCCTGGGTATCAGGGCTGTTTTCTTTAGGGGTTTGCTGGCTTAGTGATAGCCGGATATCTTACATTAGTAGTGAGAATGTGCCATGTCAAATTTGAGATCTCTCTGGGGATGTTCAGGCAAGAGGCTCAACTGAGCTAATGTGAGGCTGAGTCGGTTTAGTTAACCACTTCGTACGAAGCCAGCTGTTATTTTAGTGTGTTGGGTGAGTTATGGCATGATATTAAACCATAATATGGTTTATTTGAAGGGCCGCTTCTCTCCCAATACATCCACCTTATTACATCCACAGGGTGAGACAGCAGGGTATGTTGCGGGTCCTGTCAATTGGGGCTCAAGTGTGGTCGTAAGTCGAAGACTACCTTCATTGTGCAAATGCTGAGAATTGATTGCGACAAGGTGCAAAGGAAATCAATCAATAACTTACGGAGTTGGTTCCAACACAGCAAGCAAAACTTCAGATTTGATAACACCGACACGTTACCTGTGATCAAACAACCTGCCATCGTTTTTTGTCCCTAGGCATGAGTCACACAGGTTTTAAGTT
Organism: Diadophis punctatus similis; assembly: GCA_023053685.1. NCBI lineage: Eukaryota > Metazoa > Chordata > Lepidosauria > Squamata > Dipsadidae > Diadophis > Diadophis punctatus. The sequence goes on from JALIGW010000001.1 coordinate 312,217,430, forward strand.
TGTCCTCAGCTGTAGTGATGTTTGCGTCCTGGATTCCAATATCGTCTAAAGGCAGAATGCAAAATTGATTTGGCTTGCATTGACTTGTGAGACAGCTGACTGCATGCTGGGACGGCTTTCTGACAGTCTAAAGGGAGGGTTGCAATGCAGAAGAGCAGTTCTGCCTGGCTGTTGAGAAAGGCCCACAGCAGAAGGATCTGCAAAAGGGTTTTAAAAAAAAGTCACACAGAAATAACCCCTGTGTGATTTTAAAAAGATGCCATAGAACCAGTGGTGAAATCCAAATTTTTTTTTTACTACCGGTTCTGTGGGCGTGGCTTGGTGGGCGTGGCAGGGGAAGGATACTGCAAAATCTCCATTCCCACCCCACTCTGGGGCCAGTCAGAGGTGGTATTTGCTGGTTCTCTGAACTATTCAAAATTTCTGCTACCGGTTCTCCAGAACCTGTCAGAACCTGCTGGATTTCACCTCTGATAGAAACATAAAAAATGGATGGCAGAAAAAGATCTGGTGATCCACCGAGTCTGCCTTTTGAGGGTTATCTCTTCTTTCCTTTTTAATTTATTATTTTCAATTATTATTTTTATATTTTATTTATTTATATATTTATTTTTTGAATTTTTTTTTGTTGGATGATGGACATGTGTTTATCCCAAGCATGTTTAAACTCAGTTAGCGATGACTGACCCACTGCCTCTGCTAGAAGTTGGTTCCAAGCTTCCACTACTTTTTCTGTAGTGTAATTACTTTCTAATGTTACTTTTGAACCCCCTTCCTGTCAGTTTGAGGTTACGCCCCTGTGTTCTTGATTTTTGCTTGACCTTGAAAATACTGACTTCTAGAACTTTATTCACACCTTTAATATATTTAAAGGTTTTAATCATGTCCCGCCCCCTTCCCCTTCTGTTCTTCCGGTTGTACATATTCAGTTCTTCCTGATTCATTTTGTTCCTCATACCTTGCACCATTTTTTTGCCCGTCTGTGGACTTTTTAAAATGTACAGTATATTCCAACGCACAAAAAAAGGGTGCAGAGCTTTGATTGCGTAGTTGTGTCCACCATCTTGAATTTTTCAACCTTCGCTCTCCAGACCTCTCCTGGCCCCCAGCCCTGAGAATGACATAAGAAAGAATGTTGATCAATAGCAATAGCAATAGCACTTAGACTTATATACCGCTTCATAGTGCTTTACAGCCCTCTCTAAGCGGTTTACAGAGTTCAGCATATTGCCCCCAACAATCTGGGTCCTCATTTTACCCACCTCGGAAGGATGGAAGGCTGAGTCAACCTTGAGCCGGTGAGATTTGAACAGCTGAACTGCTGAAGTAGCAGTCAGCTGAAGTAGCCTTGAACGCTGCACTCTAACCACTGCACCACCTCGGCTCTTCTCATAACAATATATTTTTACGTATCTATGGAGATTCTCAATCATCCAGGTCATGGTTGTCCCAAAGGTGCTTTTTTCAAAAGGCAACTGGACTCTCTCGGTTTTTCCTTGAAGACATTTCGCTTCTCATCCAAGAAGCTTCTTCAGTTCTGAAGAACATCTGAAGAACTGAAGAAGCTTCTTGGATGAGAAGCGAAACTTCTTCAAGAAAAAAACAAAGTAAGTCCAGTTGCCTTTTGAAAAAGCACCTTTGGGACAATATATTTTCACCTCTTTCTTCTCTTCTCTTTTCACCTCCTCTAGGCAAAGAGAACAGACATGATATACTACCTTCGTGGAGCCATTGCTCATCCACTTCTTGCCTTCCCATCCCTGGGATACAGCCTGCAGCCCCCTCAACCAACACCGGAGGGTTATGCCTTGTTGGCTGGGACTCAGCCCTCTGCTTTCTGCAAGGTCCTCACATCAGACCATTTGGCAGGTGAGAGATTCTGTCTGTCAGGCTGGCGATGAGAGAGTCACACAGCTTGTGTGTCAAATTGCTGCCCTTCATACCCTGTTTCAACCATCATCACGGTCCTTATCTATCACTTAAGCTTCATTTCTAACACAGTGGATCGCTTTCTTCAAACCGGAATGACAAAGATTCAATCTCTTCTCTCCCTTGCCAGCACTTTGCAAATTTCACAGGGATAGTTGCCCTGTAGAATCTTGATTTGGCACCATTTTTGTTTTTATTTTTAATGTTTTTAATCAGCTGGATCTTCCTTCCTTCCTTCCTTCCTTCCTTCCTTCCTTCCTTCCTTCCTTCCTTCCTTCCTTCCTTCCTTCCTTCCTTCCTTCCTTCCTTCCTCCCTCCCTCCCTCCCTCTCCCTCCCTCCCTCCCTCCCTCTCCCCCTCCCTCTCCCTCCCTCTCTCCATTTCTTTCTTTCCCTCCCTCCCTCCCTCTTTCCCTCCCTCCCTCTCTCCCTCCCCCTTTCCCTCCCTCCCTCTCCCTCCCCCCTCACTCCCTTGGATTGCTAATGGGAATGTAATGACTCCAGGCTAATTCCTCTCTTGACTTCAGCCCCAGCCTCCACCTCTTCTTCTTCTACATTTAGATTGTTTTACAGTAGTCCTCGACTTATGACTGCAATTGAGTCCAAAATTTCTGTTGCTAAGAGAAGCAATAGTTAACTGTGCTTTGCCCCTTTTTACGACCTTTCTTGCTACAGTTGTTAGGTGAATCACAGTGGTACTGAGTGTGAAAAATGGTAATAAGTCACTTTTTTCAGTGCTGTTGTAACTTGGAACAGTCACTAAACAAACTGTTGTAAGTCGAGGACTACCTGTATAGTTTAATGTGATTTTATGTATATTGATGGGGAGCTGCACAGAGTTGATTAAAAGATGGGCGGCTACATCAATGTTTTAAATAAACAAAGGTGTGAATGATGTCAAAACATGGAGCACAACTGGCCGATCAAAGCCCCGCCTCTTTTTACGTATGAGTGATGCACATGACAGACGTCAAAAAGGGGCAGCACTTTTATTGTTCAGTTATATCTGCTATTTTGATGTCTTTGACGCCTTGGTGGATGCCTCTTTGGGGGGGATGAGCAGAAAAGGGGTGGCTGTCCATCAAATCTTATCTTGCTCTCATTTGGCACTGACAGAGTAAGGGTGAAGGTTCGTTCTCCTGTGGCCTGGGTTCCGAACATTTTGTTACCAGGCTAGGTAATATCTTCAGCAGAGTTTAAACTAAACTCTGTTGCAGATGTTACCTAGCCTGGTAACAAAATGTTCAGAAGCCAACCAACAAGCTCAGAGAACAAACCTTCACCCTCATCCTACACCAGAGCTACAGGTATTTGCCAGCAAAACTGACAAAATACTTACAGATCTGAAGAGAGGGTTCTCCACTTTGGCTTTAGGTTTGACATTGAATATGAATTGGGAAGATAAAAGTGTTAGAAATTCTGTTTCTAGCACCACAGATTGAACAAAGTGTACAGTCACCATGTGCTTTACTGCTCAACTTTTTGGTTGTAACAGGAAATACGCCCATCTTAGAAGAAAAGACATAGAGTATAGATCCAAACTTGTAAACACTGCCACCTACTGACTGAATATTACTGTAGTTGTTGCACAAAAATACATTCCAACAATATATTCCAACAAAAATCACCTATGATGATCCTTCCCTTCCTTCATTCTCCAAACACACAGCCCTCTTCCTGGACCTGCCCTATAGACTCTCCCAGAAACGGCGGAGGAGCCGTACAGCTTTCACCGAAGAACAGTTGGAGGCGCTGGAGAACACTTTCAAAGAGACCCATTACCCAGATGTGAACACTAGGGAGCGCCTGGCCATGTTTGCCAATCTACCTGAAGCACGGGTTCAGGTGAGCCTTCGTAATCCTTCCGGACGGATGTTGCAGATTTGCCATCAGAAATTCTCAACATTAGGTGAGAAACTAGAGATTACTTGCCGGAATTACATCAGAAATTCCCATTTCTGATTTCTCTCCAGCGTCTACAGCAGTGTTTTTCAACCTTGGCAGCTTGAAGATGGGTGGACTACAACTCCCAGAATTCCCCAGTCAGACAGCCTTGAATTCTGGGAGTTGACGTCCATCCATCTTCAAACTGCCAAGGTTGAGCAACACTGCTATACAGTATTGCCTCTGTTTCTAGTCCCCATAAGTTTTTCAAGGTAACAGCTTTTATTGCAAAAGTTTTCATTGGTTTCATTTTCTTATTGCTGTGTCAAACTTCCCTAACAAAGATTCAGCTATCAAGAATAGATCTCCTGGTACTTTGTGCTCAGACGGATTACAATCTGCAAAGCACCTGAAGGCAGGACAAGCAATGAATGGAAATTAATCAAGGGGAGAACTAACCTAGAACTAAGGAAGAATTTCCTGACAGTAGGACAGTGGAATGACTTGCCCCCCAGAAGTTGTGGGTGCTCCAACACTGGAGGTTTTTAAGAAGAGATTACACAACTATTTGTCTGAATTAGTATAGGGTTTCCTGTCTGAGCAGGGGATTGGATTAGAAGACCTCCAAAATCCCTCCCAACTCTGTTATTCTGCAGGATACAATCTGGGTTGGTAACTGAGATCAGAGGTTCTGTCTTCCGAGCTCCGTTATTCTTAATTGCCAATAATTATAAACAGAGGTGGGATTCTCATAATTTCCCTACCGGTTCGCCCAGCGTGCACACGCTCGCTTCGGTCACACGTGTGGCTTCCGTGCATGCGCACGGCCTTCCACACATGCGCTTTGCTCATGCGTGCGGCTTTCATGCACACGCGCGGCTTGAAAGCATGGCTAAATAGGACGGCATAGTGCCGGGGTGGGTGGGCGGGGGCCCGCAGGTTGCTACTACCGATTCGCCCGAACCAGTCTGAACCGGCTGAATAGCACCTCTGATTATAAAGTTGTACAAAACAGCAGATTGCCTGCTGCCAGTAAAAGGAGCAAACTAACTACGATACACTTGCTGGTTTGACTCTTATTTTGCCTCTTGCCCTTCCCATGAGTTAAATAATTTTTGGCTAAGGTTTACTTTAATTTTGGGGGCAGAAGTTTCTCAAGATAATTTACATTTTGATTGTGTAACAAATCGTATAACAAAATTCGGAGAAAACATAACTTCAACAGGTAACTAAGTTTCAGTCCATGTTTGCCCCAAAAGTACAGAATTCAAATCTTGGCAGCTGAATGTGAATTTAAGTAAAAATTTCCCCTGCACCCCGAATGAGAAGCGGTCCTGATTCAAATGGAGCTTATCCATTCCGTTCCATTATTTTGAATTATCTTTGTCACAATTTGGGCACCAGTTTTGCAGGAGACTGAGTGGATTTGCCTGCCCTCATAAATGGAAATGCAGAAACCACTTAATTAATGGTTTGACTTTTTACAACTCTCTCTGAACAGGGTGCTGGCTTCATATTTTCCAAATTTTCACAATTTATTACAGAGACCATTCTTGGATGTTTCGTAATAAATACCCTTATCTGTCCATGGACATGCTATGTACCCTTATCTAATTACCTGCAATTTTGCTCTTCTTTATGGTGCAATAAGTTTTCTTGCTGTATAGTCAAGGCTATGGTTTTCCCAGTTGCAATGTATGGCTGTGAAAGTTGGACCATAAGGAAGGCTGAGCGCCAAAGAATTGAGGCCTTTGAACTATGGTGCTGGAGAAGACTCCTGCGAGTCCCTTGGACTGCAAGGCGATCCAACCGGTCAGTCCTAGAGGAGATCAACCCTGACTGCTCTTTAGAAAGCCAGATCCTGAAGATGAAACTCAAATACTTTGGCCACCTAATGAGAAGGAAAGACTCACTGGAGAAGAGCCTAATGCTGGGAAAGACTGAGGGCAAAAGAAGAAGGGGACAGCAGAGAATGAGGTGGCTGGATGGAGTCACTGAAGCAGTCGGCGTGAGCTTAAATGGACTCCAGAGGATGGTAGAGGACAGGAAGGCCTGGAGGAACGTTGTCCATGAGGTCGCGATGGGTCGGACACGACTTCGCGACTAACAACAACCAAGTTTTCTTGCACCCAGAGAAGGGAGTTTAACAACTGGCTGTTCAGTTGAGCAACTGGAGAGTTTAGCAACTTTCCTGAGTGTGTTAATATTCATTGCACACTCAGGAAAGTTTAACCTCAATTAATTTGATTGCAGTCCAGCGCCAGTGCAAAACCACTTGGCTGCACTTTCCTGTTCTGCATGCATGATTAGCAATGGACACATACTGCCCCATATAACCATGTATGTATTTACATGCACATGCACTAGAACAGTGATCCATCTTTGGTCATGTTTTAATTAGGGATTGTGAAAAGAAGCTTATGAATGCTCTTTAAATGACGATATAACGACATCTGCTAAGACAATGTTGTAGGTACCAATAAAGGAGAATATTTGTAACTCAGGGTTGAAATGAGGGAGGGGGTCTTTGGTGCTCTCTGAGCTTGATTATTTTCTTGCAGATGTTGCATTGGGTAATGAAACATCTGCAAGAAAACCAACCAAGCTCAGAGAGCACCAAGGACCCCCTCAATGTTTTTAGGTAGCAGTCTGCAACGCACAGCGCCCCCTAGTGTCTGTTTTCCTATCTTCAAACTTTCATATAAACCAATGTTGGCTAACCTTTTTGGTGCCGAGTGCCCAAAGCGTGTGTGTGCGCGCAAAACCCCAAAATGCAATGCGAGCGCCCCCCTGCGCATGCACCCTACCCCCCTCACCCATTTTTGGCTTCCAGGTTGGTGCAGGAGGCTTTCCAGGCTCAAAATGGGGCACAGGGGGGCGTGTGCATGCATGCGAACCCCCAAAATGCAATGCGAGAACCCCCCATGCATGCATGTCCCCCACATGTGCCCCACCACCTCACATGCGCGGCAGAGACCCAAAGACCAGCTGGCTGGTGGGAGGTGCACACGCAAGCATGGTGGAGCTGGGCTGGGGCGACGGTTGGTGTGCCTGCAGAGAGGCATATATGCCATAGGTTCGCAATCACAGATATAGACTGAGTACTGTAGCATAAATTAGGGCAGTGTTTCTCAACCTTAATAACTTTAAGAGCTGTGGACTTCAGTTCCTCAAATTCTGGGTGGGGAATTCTGGGAATTGATGTCCACACCTCTTAAAGTTGCTGAAGTTGAGAAACATTGAATTAGGTGATGAAACATGACTGTTTGCTAAAACTGGATGTTAGCAACTGTCTGTTGTGGGTAACTGCGTTTAAAGTATACATTTTATAAAGAGTTGTGCATTAGAAAGTGTATTTTGTAGGTGTAATTAAAAGCAATGAGCATGTTGGAGACATGTTTTCTTAATAAGAGAGGCAAAAGTACACTAATGCATTAAGAGTTACCTTGTTTTCAAAAGTCCTACACTAGCGTTTCCCAACCTTGGCAAATTTAAGATGTTTGGATTGCTACTCCTAGAATTCTCATCAATGGTTACGCTGGCTGTGGAATTCTGGCTGTGGAATTCTGGGATTTGAGATTTACACATCTGGAAGTGGCCAAGGTTGGGAAACACTGTCCTACACCACTCATCCAGCGTGGATTCTTTCCAACCCATTTACCACCATAAGGTGTGTGTGTTTTTCTTGGGTAATAAAGAAATACATTGCATCTGTCTCGGGGCGTATTTCTGCTTCTTTCACAAGTTTTAACTATTTGTTTATGTGCAGGGGTGTCAAACTGGCGCCCATGGGCCGGATGCGTCATGCGCAGGCCATGCCCACCCCAGCTCCGCGAAGGGGAAAAACAATACAATATATCACGTAACGGCAACCTGACGCCACAAGTTTCACACCCGGGATTATGTGGGTAGTGCGGGGCAAGCGCCTTGTATTCTCGTGTGAGTCAAAGAGAAGAGAAAGAGATACTTGGAACATTCATCAAGACAAATCCTTATAGATTACAGCGATATACGCAGTGGTGGGTTCCTACCAGTGCGGTCCACTCTATAGCACCGGTAGCGGCCTGCTGGTGACGTCACAGTACCGGTGCGGTTGGTTGCTGGTGCCTGGGTGCCACCATTTAAAAAAAATTTTTTTTTAAATTTTCTTCTGCGCATGCCCAGAAACCTGACAATTAAGTCTTTCCCTGTCCCTTCGCTTGAAAAGAATAAGAAGCTCGCATTTGACACTTTTCCTTCGCTTTTGCCTAAAGCTTCCCAAAGTGGGCGTTTTCCGAAAGCTTAACCTTTTATACTGTTAATTTTATACAGTTTTATACTGTTATTCTTTAGACGAAAACATTGAGGACTGTTAAAAGATACTGTTCTTTTAACAGTCCTCAATATTTTCGTCTAAGGAATCCATGACTGAAACCAAAAATGCTGTATGAGACTTGCTTGTCTTTTAACTATAACATTTTCTGCATGTTCTTTGTTGCTGTGTTGCCATGGTGTAACACACACTTTGTATGCAAAGCTTTTCATGTAAGGTATAAAATAGCAAAAATAGTAGTAACATCTCTCTGAAATAACTAATATATGACCAGCAAGCCACGCCCACCCGGTCACATGGCCGGCAAGCCACACCCACAAATAAGCCACACCCACAGAGTGGTAGTAAAAAAATTAGGAACCTGCCCCTGGATATACGGTAGTCCTTGACATACAACCATTTGTTTAGTTAGAACAGCATGGAAAAAATGACTAACAACCAGTCCTCATACTTATGACTGTCACAGCAATCCCATAGTTATATGCTTGAAATTGAGCTCTTGGAATTTAGCATGCACTTACGATGGTCGCAGTGTTCTGGGGTTATAGGATCGCCATTTGTCACCTTCCCTGTTGGCTTCCAAAAAGTAAAATCAATGGGGGAGGCTGGATTTACTTAATGACCAAATGATTCACTTAACAACTGCAGTGATTCACTTAACAACCATGGCAAAAAGGTTGTAGAATCGGGCAAGGCTCACTTAACCACTTGGCTTAGCAATGGAGATTCTGATCCAACTGTGAGGACTACGTTGAGGACTATCTGTATACACTTTGAAAAATAATAATAAAATAGCTGATCCAGAATGTTTCCACTTGTGTTGCTCAGTTTTTTGCAAGGCAGGAGTTTCCTTTGTTTGAATTCCATTTTCTGTGTTCAGACTTGACAGTTCCACAACTGCAAAGAACTTTTTTTGTACAATGGATAATTTCCATAATCCTTAACCCAAATATCATTCCCCCCCCCAACCCTTCTTGGCTCCATCACAGGTATGGTTCAAAAATCGCCGAGCAAAATTCCGCAAGGGCCAACCTAGTTCAGCCAAGAAACCAAGGTCAACTGCATTCCTAGAGCCCACCGGAGGAGGCCAAAGACAAGATGCAGAAGAATGGTGCCGTGTGAAGATGTCTTGGATCCAACCAGCCTCAGTGACCAGCATCCTGGAAAGAAAACAGTGTGTGGTGTCCATTACAAAAGAGAGCATGACTACCTTTCCATGCTACTTCCCAGGGGATAGTTCAACATCTCCTGGCAGTTCTTCTCCCCCTCTTGACCCAACATCACTCCACAAAGAGCTCCAGAAATGTCAGGATTTAGGGTTGTGCTATGGACCCACCTGGCTCTTGCCAGCTTATTGGCTAACTGCATAGATGCAAACACCTGTTTTCCAAGGTATCTGTAGAGGTGACTTAATCCCTCCCCATCAGCTACGAGGCCCAGCCCTTCAACACACTTAGATTAGCCCTTATGTAATAGATGAAGCTCATCACACCCACAGAGCAAAATGAGAAAGGCAGATTAAAAAGACTCGGAGAGGGTAGTTTGGAAAGGCCATCTAGGTAAGGAAAAGCAACAGTGGTCTTCCCTAACTTGGAGTCATCCAGATGTGTGGGCCAGAAGATGGGTTGGAATTGCTGTCCCATTACATCTGGATCCAGAAGCCCAAGAATATGCACCAGCCAACTTGGGAGGGTCTCTTCCTCAGGGTAATAGTGTCCATTAGCCCTCTGATCAGTCAACTAATTCATCATCCTATAAAACAGAGGCATCCAACATTGGCTACTTTAAGACCTGTGGACTTCAACTCCCAGAATTCCCCAGTCAGCATGGCTGGCTGGATTTTTCTGAGTTGAATCCGTATGCTATAAATATTTGTTTTGAGAGAAACCTAGTGGGTTCACCATATCCAGAAAGACAAATACCCTGAACGGCTTTAAGTGCTGGTTCAAATCACTTGTCAAAGGCAAGAACATAATGAGAGTATACAGTAAGATAGCACATTTATTTACATATGCTTATCTAAGCATCTGGTTTCTTGATTTCATGAGTCACATTCAGATTAAGTGAGGGAGGATTAATTTTATCTTAATGACTCCTTGACTCAGGGATATCTTTGTCATTGCCTAGCTCTATTTTGAGCATCAACATTACAAGAATACTTAAAGCTGGGTAACAATATAATCTTAAATCAGTTATATGGATGGCCAGTTAACATTTTTTAATTGTTATGATCTTGGAACCACATGTCTTTATTATAAAGTACACTCCTGTATTTCAGAAAGCTCCCTTTTAGAATATACATTTTTGTGAAGTTTTTCTCTTCACTTTTTCTCTATAGGGCAAAGTCAGAAACAAGAACAATTGGGGTCACCCAAGGACCAGGAATTGCCCACCTTTCTCTTAAATAATTTTCCAAAAAAAGCAGCCAGGGGAGATTGGCTAGTATGCCAGGAGACAAAGTGTTATTGCATAAGCTACCATATTTTTCGGAGTATAAGACGCACCTTTTTACCCCCCAAAAGAGGGTGAAAACTTGGGTGCGTCTTATACACCGAATGTAGCCCCACCCACCCACCCACCCCCACCCTTTGGCCTCTGTCTTCCAGCAATTTACCTGCTTGCAGGAAAGAGGGAAGAGCCTGTAAAGCCAAGCAAGTCAGTAGCAGTTTCCCGACGAACAGCTGATTAGGTTAGCCACGTGGGAAAATGAAAGTGAAACTAACTGCAAAAAGGCAAATAGCTGGGAGATACAGGCAGGTTTTTATTTTTGCTGAACTGGCTGCAAAGGGTTAAGTGAATAACTATAAATGTCTGTAGAATGTTCAAATTATTAGACTTATTTTTTAAAGACTGCTTTATTATTGTTCTAGAGCCAGGGGTCTCCAACCTTGGCAACTTTAAGACTTGTGGACTTCAACTCCCAGAATTCAACAGCCAGCTTTGTTAGCTTTGCTGGCTGTGGAATTCTGGGAGTTGAAGTCCACAAGTCTTAAAATTGCCAAGGTTGGAGATCCCTGTAAATCTAGACAACTTAACAAAATAAGTTGTCCCCTGGGAGTTGGGCGGCATATAAATCCATTTAAATAAAATAAATAAATTTAAATAAATAAATAAATAAAATAAAGAAGCTTTTAAAAATAAATGCTTGCTCTGAAGAGGCCCAATGCTATTGTATCTTCTTTTAAATAATAGAGAATAATGTATACTTCCAGAAATTTTAATTAATTTTAACAGCTCTGTACAAGTATAGTATGAAATGTAACAGTGTCCTGTTTAGTATTAGAGTTTAGTTACCTTGGAGTAGATCTATTTAAATAATTGGGAGGAGTTAGTGTGACTACATTTAAGAAAACTTTCTGGCATAATGTACATTTCTCCAATTCTTTGCTATTTCTATGGGTCAGGCACACATGCACAGAAATACACAGCAATCAGTGTATACCATCTGTGCTGTTTGCTGTTTGGCAAATTGCTTGGAGGCAGAGGCCTTTTTCCCTTGTTTTCCTCCCCCAAAACTAAGGTGCGTCTTATACTTCGGTGTGTCTTATACTCCGAAAAATACAGTAATGTATCTATCTATCTTCTTCTTCTTCTTGTGCCATATCCGTCATCAGACGTTGGCGATCATGTTGGCAATCCTATTTTTATCAACAGCCGCACGAAAAAGTGCTGTTGAGTTTTGTCCAGACCAGTCCCTTAGATTTTGAAGCCATGATGTTCTTCTTCTGCCTGGACCTCGTTTGCCTTCAATCTTTCCTTGGAAGGATTAAGTGAAGTATGCCGTATTTTCCAGGTGTCGCATTACATGTCCAAAATATTCTAACTTTCGCTTTTTTATGGTTTTGATGATTTCCCTTGGCTTTCCTAGGCAGCTTATCACCTCCTCATTTCCGATTTTATCAACCCAACTTATACATAACAGCAGCCTGTAAATCCACATTTCAAATAATGTATCTACTGTATAGCATCCTATAATTAGAATTATAGCCCTATGAACAGCTTGCTATATTACTCCCATTAATTCTTGTACCGTGGTTTTATGCTGAAATACCTTCTATAGTAATTATATAGAAAGAGTTTCTCTGTTGTATCTCTACTTGGTCTGTACTCTTCCTCCTCCTTTTAATATATCTTTATTAGAATGGCTTCCTGAACCCCAGTTCACTAGAAAATTTCTGCAGTGTAAGAAATTAATTTACTTTGTCTTGCTCATTGCCAGTTTTACTGTAGCAGAACAATGGAAAAGGCAAGTATATTTTTATTATTTATTTTTATTTATTTGTTTGTTTGTCAAACGTACAAGATAGCAGGTATAGGTATAAACATAAACATAAACAAAGTAAATACAGATAAATGAAGACAGTAGGACAGTAGGACAGGGACTGTAGGCACGCTGGTGCACTTATGTGCATTTGGATTCCTTTGGATCACTGCTATTTAAAAGTGTACAAAACATTTTTGGTTGGAAAAAAACAACAACCCCTACAGCACAGCGGTGTCTTAAAGAACTTTTTTGAGCAAAGTGTTGCTTAATTTGCCTGAGATTATTATTTATTTAAATGTAATGGATTGGCCACCAACTCCAGTGGACTCTGATTACTGTAGTATAGAAAAATTAGAGAAAACATAAAAACAACAAAGAACATTAAATCAAGCAGACAGCCCAGACTAAAATAATCTAATAAACAGCAAAATGAGCAAAACAAAACAAGAGGTATTGATCAAATAATAACCACGAACCCCATATTCATATATTCCCAAGTAATACCAAATGGAATGATTCCTGCTTATGTAATACATATATTATACAGAAATATATGTCAACACTTCAGAATAGACAAGGTTGGTAAATGGACACCATAAGGATTACTGTAACTCAACTCTATTGTTACAGGGTATAATAACAAAAATTATGTTGAATGTTGAGTTTCTTCCTTATCTTCTCCTTTCCTCATAAGATGCTTTTGTTTTTCATAACAGCTGTTGCATAACATCTTCAGGGTGCCATCTAGACTTCTCTGCCATATGGAATATGAATATTAAAGATGATTAGAGGACTGGAGGCTAAGACATGAGGAATGGTTGCAGGAATTGGGTATGTCTAGTCTAGTGAAAAGAACTAGGGGAGACATGACAGCAGTGTTTCAATATTTAAGGGGCTGCCACAAAGAAGAGGGAGTCAAGCTATTTTCCAAAGTACCTGAAGGCAGAACAAGAAGCAATGGATGGAAACTACTAAAGGAAAGAACCACAGGTGAAATCCAGCCGGTTCTCACCGGTTTTCCCGAACCGTTAGTAAATTGTGCATGCAGTTCGGAGAACCGGTGAAAAATAAAGCGCAAGACAGGGTTTTTTTTCCTCTTTCTCTCCACTTAATAGCTCCACTTAACAGTTGCAGCTGGAATACATGCTGAATCAAGTCAATAAACAACAGAAACTGACAGGATTAGGGCAGGGAAACCCATCAATCACCCATCTAGGGATGGGATTAACTTCTTCCATTCAGGAAGAAGGACAAGATTACAAACATTTTCATTATAAAGAGTATTAAGTAACACTTCTGTGATCAGCTGATACTCCCTGGAATTTTCCAAGACCTTTTATAGCTGCTGCAATGTTGGCTACTTCTTGTTTCTCCTTGGTGGAAAAGATACAGGAGGGGACAATGATGCAGCTTGATCATACAGGCCGTGAATTTAATGCATGTGTGGTCCAGCCAGCTGTATTGCTTCTGCTGTGAAGCACCCAATTTAGAACATAGAGAACATAGAATAATAGAGTTGGAAGGGTTAATGGCTTTTGGCAGCATGCCCAGGGTTTCAATTAGCCTGAGCAGCTGCTTTTAGTTTCCCTCTCAGCTGCTGCCTTTGCTTTGGGGTTGACTTTTTTTTAAAAAGGGGAATGGCTGTTTTAAGTTTTTTGCATTGTTTTAGTGGTTCCTGGCACTGTCCTTTTGGGGTGTACTTCCCTCATTTTTTTTGAAAGCCTCTAGTGATGGCAAGCTATTCCATTGGTTGATTGGTCTCACCCTTAGGAAATTTCTCCTTAGTCCTAGGTTGCTTCTCTCTTTGGTTAGTTTCCATCCATTGTTCCTTGTTGTGCCTTTTGGTTGCTTTGGAAAATAGATTGACTCCCTCATTTTTGTAGGAGCCCCTCAAACTTCCTGACAGAACAATTAATCAGTGGAACAACTTGCCTCCAGAAGTTGTAAATGCTCCAACACTGGAAGTATTTAAGAAGAGATTGCATAACCATTTGTCTGAAGTGGTGTAGGGATTCCTGCCTAAGCAGGGGGTTGGACTAGAAGACCTCCAAGGTCCTCTGTTATTTTATTCTATTTTAAATATTGGAACAGTGCTATTTTATTGTGAGTTGGACTAAGGAGAAATTTCCTAAGGGTGAAACCAATCAAGTTGGCCATGCTCATCCAGTCACATGACCAAGCCACGTCCACCAAGCCATGCCCACAGGGAAAATTTTTGGATTTCACCACTGGAAAGAACCAACCTAGAACTAAGGCGAAATTTCCTGACAGAACAATTAATCAGTGGAACGACTTGCCTTCAGAAATTATGGGTGCTCCACAGAGGTGGGTTCCTCCTGGTTCACACTGGTTCTATAGAATCAGTAGTAAACTAGTGGTGACGTCATGGAGCCGGTTCTGTCAGTGCCGGTCTCTGGATGCCACCATCTTTTTTTGGAAATTTATTTTGGATTTTTTTTAAAAAAAATTGCTGGTGTTTGCTTCTGCGCATGCAGAAGCAAACACCATTTGTTTCTCCATTTGAGTTTTGCCCTCTGCGCATTTGCAGAAGGCAAATGTCGGCGTCCAGGTGGGTGGAGGGGGGGGGAGGCAGGAGGCCTTCGGGAGCCAGCAATGGCTTGGGCTGGCTGGCTGGTAGAAATGCTCAGCCTGTGTTTCCCGATCCCCGAGGATACCCAAGCCCCATTACCTGCCACGGATAGAAGCCGCTCTGCACATGTTCTTCTCGGGGGGGGGGAGGGCCCACCAGCTGGTCCCCCCGCCCTTTATCCACCCCCTTCTCTCTTCGCCTGATGGTGTCCTTGCGGTCCTTTACAGAGGCAGGTGGGCGGGGAGGGAGCGGAGGTCCAGTGATTTCCTCTGGGAAAGAAGGGGCGGAGGCGCAGCCACGCTAAAGGAGGTGGGGGGGGGCGCGCGTCAGGCTTCCATGGCGGCGCCCCTTAGCCGTGGACGAGCAGCTCAGTCTCCTAAGGCTGCGCTGCTGCCAGCCGCTCCCTCCCTCCAAGCCCGCCTCCCCTCCCAGCCCGGGAAGAAGCCTCTCCACTCAATTGCTCGCTTGCCCACCCCGCCCCCTCCTCCTCACTCGCTCGCTCGCTTTCTGTTCAGGAATGCAGCGCTTCGCCCAGCCCCCTCCCCAGACTCATTCATAGTGTAAGCTGACCAGACATCCGGGCATTCTTTTCAAAAAGCGGGACTTTTTGAAAAGAATGCGGGACGCGGGACACACGCTTGAAAAGCGTGTCTGTCCCGCCAAAAGCGGGACGTCTGGTCACCTTATGCTAGGTTTCATTTCTTATTTAATTTCTGTCTCTAAGGATTTCTTGGTGTGTTGTTTAAATAAAAATAATTTAAAAGATAAGACTTTCTAAAGTTCTTAAGTGTTATAAGGTACAACTGAAGGAGCTGGATATGATTAGTCTGAAGAAGAGACAATTAACTTACATAAAATAGAATATTTTTAGCTCAGGATTGAACGTTGCGGTCCTTGGTGCTCTCAGAGCTTGGTGGTTTTCCTGTAAACATTTCATTACCAAACTAGGTAACATCATCAGCGCATTGAATGAAATGTCTGCAAGAAAACTACTACGCTCAGGGAGCACCAAGACCCCCACAATTAGTACACAATATAACAGCATCGTTGCCTACTTGAAGGTCTTGGTGGAATAAAATTGATCCAGAGTGAAGAAACACAAAAACTCAGGAAAATTTATTTCATCTTCATATCGAACTATTTCAGAGGAATAGACTACCTTGGACATGGACAAATTCTTTACACTATAGGTCAGTGATGGCGAACCTTTTTTCCCTCGGGTGCCGAAAGTCCGTGCGCGTGCGCTATCATGCACGTGCGAGTGCCCACACCCATAATTCAATGCCCGGGGAGGGCAAAAACGGCCTCCCCGCCCCCACAGAGGTCCTCTGGAGGCCAGAAACAGCCCATTTCCCGACTTCTGGTGGTCCCGATAGGCCTGTTTTTCGCCCTCCCAGGCTCCAAAGGCTTCCCTGGAGCCTGGGGAAGGTGAAAATGCCCTCCCAGAGCCTCCGCGTGAGCCAAAAATCAGCTGGCCGATGCGCACATGCATGCTGGAGCTGAGCTAGGGCAACAGCTCGCGTGCCGGCAGATATGGCTCTACGTGCCACCTGTGGCACGCGTGCCATAGGTTCGCCATCACTGCTATAGGTATTTAACAGGAGCCGAATTAAAAACAACAACTCATTTCCAGCCAGCATACAGATAGTCTTCTACTTACAATAGCAATAGCACTTAGACTTATATACCGCTTCATAGTGCTTTACAGCCCTCTCTAAGCGGTTTACAGAGTTCAACATATTGCCCCCAACAATCTGGGTCCTCATTTTACTGACCTCAAAAGGATGGAAGGCTGAGTCAACCTTGAGCCGATGAGATTTGAACAGCTGAACTAGCAGTCAGCTGAAGTAGGTTGCAGTGAATAACATATTAACAGAATCTGCCTCTACCTAGGATAGAACTCACAACCTCCTGACTATGAGGCAAGAGCTCTACCGCTAGGCTACAATACAATCATTCTTCTAGTGACTGTCCGAAGTTACAGTGGCACTGAAAAAAGTGACATGACCATATTTCACGCTTATGACCATTGCAGCATCCCCATGGTCACATGATCAAAATATGGACGCTTGGCAACTGGAGTGTGTTTATGACAGCTGCATTCCTGGGTCATGTGATCACCTTTTGCAATCTTCTGACAAGCAAAGTCAATGGGGAAGCCAGATTCACTTATTTTATTTTTATTTATTTGTTTGTTTAACATGTGCAAGATAGCAGGTATAGATATAAACATAAACATAAGCAAAGTAAGTACAGATAAATGAGGACAATAGGATAGTAAGACAGGGACGGTAGGCACAATGGTGCGCTTATGCATGCCCCTTACAGACCTCTTAGGAATGGGGTGAGGTCGACTGTAGACAGTCTAAGGTTAAAGTTTTGGGGGTTTAGGGAAGAAACCACAGAGTCAGGTAGTGCATTCCAGGCATTGATCACTCTGTTGCTGAAGTCGTATTTTCTGCAATCGAGTTTGGAGCGGTTTTACCTTAAGTTTGCATCTATTGTGTGTTCGTGTATTGTTGTGGTTGAAGCTGAAGTAGTCATTGACAGGTAGGACATTGTGGCAGATGATTTTATGAACTACATTTACATCAGATCGAAGGCGATGTAGTTTTAAATTGTCTAAGCCCAAAATTTCAAGTCTGGTGGAATAAGGTATTCTGTTGCGAGCAGAGGAGTGGAGGACTCTTCTTGTGAAATATTTCTGGACTCTCTCGATTGAATTAATGTCCGATATGCAGTGCGGGTTCCAGACAGGTGAGCTGTATTTGAGAATTGGTCTAGCAAATGTTTTGTATGCTCTGGTTAGCAGTGTAATATTGCCAGAGAAGAAGCTATGCAAGATTAGATTAACAACTCTTAGTGCCTTTTTTGGCAATGTTGTTACAGTGGGCCCATTAACAACCATGTTACTAACTGCTGTGATTCTGAAATTAATGAGATGTCAGATGCTGGGAATAATTCAGAAGAAAAGAATCTTGGAAGCATTTTCTGATATGAATCAACAGACCTTTGGATAACACTGCTGTGGGTGGATGATGCAAATGGCTTATGCAAATTTATGAGTTTATAGGGGATGAGTTATTAAAGATCTATTAACCTGAGCAGGTCTAGGGGAAACATATCCTGATTATCCAGTTACAGCCTGGATTCCAAAACATAGGGCAGGTCCCTATATAATTGTCCACTTTAGCTTTGCCTTCAGCATTGAGCTAACAAGAGATGCTATCGAGGAAGCAATATTCCTGAGCTGCTACTGTCATCCTGGGAACTGTTTTTAGGTGCCACAGAAAGATCCATCCGTTTTGCTCCACATTGGTGGGGAAAAAGAAAACTATTTTGAACGGATAAGGAAAATCCCAGACCACTTTATTTGTTGTACGGAGCCGTGAGATGCAGAAAAACTCCAAGTCGCGAGAAGAAGATTTAAAAAATGGGAAACAGGCTAATCCAGGTAAACTCCCTTCCCCATCTTTCAGAATTGATTTCCTCAGAGCTGTTGTGCATTTGGTGATGTTGTGACCAGGTATAGTTTTATTTTGTGCAGAAGATGCATGACTGTAGGTGGTAGAAGTGTCCTTGGTTGGTATCTCAAGTGGTTCTTGATCTGCAAAACCTCTTAAATATTTTCTTCTGAAAAATCATATTTGGTTTAAGGGATCTTTAAACCCGTCAACTTTACCGCAGAACAAGCCTGCCTGAACAAACCACTTTTTTTCTACCGCATCACCATATTTTTACCTTCATTTCACTCTGGCCTGTGAATTAGATAGAGATAAAGCATCTTCCAGAGTCCAAAAGGTGTTTTTCAAAAGGCAACTGGACTTCCTTGTTTTTTTCCTTGAAGATGTTTCGCTTCTCATCCAAGAAGCTTCTTCAGTTCTGAGTGTTCAGATGGCATTTTCATCATCTGATCTCTTTGAAGGGCAGCTAAAGTATATGAAATGAGAAGACAGAAATAACAGAATAACAGAGTTGGAAGGGACCTTGTAGGTCATCTAGTCCAACCCCCATCCAAACAGCAGACCCCGCACAATTTCTGACAGATGGCAGTCCAAACTCTTCTTAACAGCTTCCAGTGATGAGGTTCCCACAACCTCTGAAGGCAAGCTGTTCCATTGGTTGATTGTTCTCACTGTCAGAAAATGTATCCTTATTTCCAGGTTGAATCTCTCCTTGATCAGTTTCCATCCATTATTCCTTGTCTGGCCTTCGGGTGCTTTGGAAAATAGCTTGACCCCCTCCTCTCTGTGGCAGCCCCTCAAGTATTGGAACACTGCTATCATGTCTTCCCTGGTCCTTCTCTTCACTAGACTAGCCATGCCCAGTTTCTGCAACCGTTCTTCATATGTTTTAGCCTCCAGTCCTCTCATCATCCTGGTTGCTCTTCTCTCAGTGGGGGGTTCCTACCGATGCGGTCGACTCTACCACACCGGTAGTGGCCAGCAGATGGTGCTATTTGCGCGCGACAGCTCCGGTGCCGTCTTCACCAGTCTGTCACGCGGCGCCATCTTTTTTGGGGGAATTTTTGGGCTGATTGTGCTTCCTGCGCATGCGCGGAAGCAAAATCTTGCGAGGGGACGTGCGTGCGTGCGAGATTTTGGTGGTTTTTTGCTTCCGTGCATGCACAGAAGCAAAAAAAACGTAGAAATCACACGCGTGCGACCCCTCACAAGATTTTGCTTCTGCGCATGCACAGGAAGCAAAATCGCGTGAGGGGGCGCACGCGCGTGTAGCGAGCGAGCACGCATTGAAACATGGCGATGCACGCGCAGTGGACCGGTAGCGCGAAGAACAAGCACCCCGCCCCTGTCTTCTCTGCACTCTTTCTAGAGTCTCAACATCTTTTTTATAGTGTGGGGACCAAAACTGGATGCAGTATTCTAGGTGTGGTCTTACTAACGCTTTATAGAGTGGTATTAGTACCTCACGTGATCTTGATTGTCTCCCTCTGTTAATGCAACTTAGTTAATGCAACAAAATGTGGGGCATGCATAAGCGCACCATTGTGCCTACCGTCCCTGTCCTAATGTACCCATGTATTCGTAAAATTTCTTGTACTCATAACCATGCTTGTACTTCTTATATATTCACAATCATGTTTATACTTTGTTTATACTTTGTTTGTAATCATATACACACTTGACAAAATAAATAAATAAATAAATAAACAACAAACAAACAAACAAACAAACAAACAAATAAATAAAATGTATTCTATTATCATCCATCACCTAGAAGAGATTGCAGTGATTGAAACAGAAACAGGATAGAGCAGTGTTTTTCAACCTTGGCAATTTGAAGATGTGTTGACTTCAACTCTCAAAATTCCCCAGCCAGCATGCTGGTTGTCGAGCAAATCACTGCAGTTGTTAAGTGAATCATGTAGTCATTAAGCATCTCTGGCTTCCCTTTTTGACTCTGCTTGTTGGAAGGCAGCTGCGAATGTTGCAAATGGTGACCCCAAGGTGCTGCAACTTTTGTAAATATATGCTGGTTGCCAAGCCCCTGAATTTTGATCATATCCTGGTTTATGTAGTTTCTTCATTATGGCTTACGGTAACAAGATCCATGAAGTCCAGGAGGAGTGTCAAACAAAATCAAGGTGGTGGCTATGTCTGCATGATTTAATTTTTGCTTTTTAAGTGCCTGCTGCAAATTTTGTTGCATATACAAAACGGATAGGCTTTGGAGTATGCATGCACTGAATATTCCTGCTATGTAATTCATTATTAAGACTTAATCAAGGAGCCACTGCTAAAATATTAGTTCATCCCTTAGTGATATAAAGGAACCAGCTTCCATGGTCTGTTCAGCAAATGATGATTAGTAGAAAGAAACCCTCGTGTAAACTGAAGTATGAATCCAGCCATTATGACTTAACCATGTTTAAAAACCATTGAACATTTGAGAACTCTGGCATGTGGGTATGTGAGGGAGGGAACCTTTACTAGGGTATATTGTGCAAAACCACCTATAGCAGTGGTGGCGAACCTTTTTAGGCTCGCGTGCCAAAAAGGGGGGGGCGCTCGCGTGCGCTCGCGTGCCCACACCCATTCCCTCCCCCCCATGCATGCGCACAACACCCCCCCTGCTGCCCCCTGCGCATGCGCACACACCCCCACCCCCGCGCAAAGGCTTACCGGAGCCTGGGACGACGAAACCGGCAAACCGGAAGTGCGAAAAAACGCACTTCCGGTTTGCCGGTGTGCTGTTTTTTGCACTCCGGAGGGTTCAGGGAAGCTCCCTGAAGCTCCGGAATGCAAAAAACTACAAAACGGACAAACCGGAAGTGCGAAAAAGTGCACTTCCGGTTTGTCCGTTCTGTAGTTTTTTGCATTTTGGAGCTTCAGGGAGCTTCCCTGAACCCTCCGGAGTGCAAAAAACAGCTCACCGGCAAACGGAAGTGCGTTTTTCTGCACTTCCGGTTTGCCGGTGGGAACCCTTGCGTGCTGGCCGCTATGGCTCCGCGTGCCACCTGTGGCACGCGTGCCATAGGTTCGCCACCACGGACCTATAGTGTTTGTAAACTGTTTTATCTCGTAGCCTAAACAATTATGTCTCCTAGCCTAATATGACAGACCCAAAAGCCTGGTTAAAAATGACTCAATCTGGCAGGTTGCTTAATTGCCTCTGATGCTTGCATGCTAAACTGCAGCACTTGCTACCATCAAAAATAGAGATAGCAGTCAATTTAGATGCAGGGGTGTCAAACTGGCGGCCCGCAGGCTGGATGCATCACACGCAGGCCACACCCACCCCAGCTCTGCGAAGAGAAAAAAACGTAGCGATAGGTCACATGACGGCACAAGTTTGACACCCGTGATTTAGAAGGTTTTAAAAGGAAACTGGACAAATAGTAAGATATTGCGCTCAGGGCAGGCTGAGTGAGAAGGAGGCATAATCTCTTCACCCAACCAATCAGTAGATAAGATAGGCCAGTGTTTCTCCATCTTGGAAACTTTAAGCTGTCTGGACTTGAACTCCCAGAATTCCCCAGCCACCATTTTTCTTTTTTTAATTTCTTTTTCACACACGTTAGTTGCGAGCTTCAATTATTTAGTCTTTCTCTTTATGATCTTGTTGGAAGTGTTTAATTAGAATAGAATAGAAACTTTATTAATTTAGTCATTTGACCAAATCAAAAATATAAAACTAACACAAATATGCAAGTACACACAAAGAAAACATGACCATAATAACAAGTCGTCACCCCCGTATCCCAATCAGATCTAAATATTCCTGCCTCTTCAAAACGGCCTTGAGAAATAAAGAGTGTGTCTTACTATAGCAATAGCAATAGCAATAGCACTTAGACTTATATACCGCTTCATAGTGCTTTACAGCCCTCTCTAAGCGGTTTACAGAGTTCAGCATATTGCCCCCAACAATCTGGGTTATACAGATTTGTTTTCTGCAAAATGTAAGGCAATTTCTCCAGGGGGACCCAGTATATTTTAATTTTTAAACAATAATCTAAGCAGCTCCTTCTGCAAAGTACAGTTTGCAGACCAATGTCTTGAATGACAGGTGCTCCACAAATGCACAGTCTTCAAATGGAACTCCATGAAAGTTCCCATACCTTGCCATGGAGTCTAGTCTAGTGGGCGCCGGGGAGGCGAAGCGCTTCAGTTGCTGCCAGGATGGATCTAGGGAGTCTTTGGGGGGGGGGGTTGTATGTGTATCATTGTCACGATGTGAATATTGCCAGTTGAGCACCTCTGCAATATTTCTAGGTTTATTGTATTTTCTAATCAAGCAGACATGTGATATGTTTTACTGCGCATGTGTGCATTCCAGGAGTCGCCTCCTTTCTTCTTCTCCTGTGAGCTTCACCCGAGGCAGACGTGATTTCTTAGCTGAGACAATGTAGCTTAATAAGGTTTATATTTTTTTGTTACTTTTGTACTGAAATAAATATTTTGTTAATTAGAATTGAATCTCGGTTTTATTTTCTAAGTAAGGATGACTTCAAGGAAGCAAGATCCTATATCGCCTCGATAGGAATAATTCTTATTCCGTCAATCATAAAATATATCTCTGTTTTTATATACATACACATGTACACCAGGAGTGGGTTCTAACTTACCCAGCTGCCGGTTTGCTTCCTCCTGTGCTGCGTGGCCGCATGTGCGCACATGCGCAGTGGCAAAAAATCCGAAATAATCCCCCCCCAAAAAACGCCAAAAACAAGATGGCGATGCATGCGCAGTGCTGGAAACTCGGCTTCTGTGCATGCTCAGAAGAAAATAAAAATGTAAAAAAAAATCAAAAATAAATAAAAATAAATTAAAAGATGGCAGCTCCCACGGACCAGCACCAACCAAACTGGTTCCATGACATCATCGTGATGTCACCAGTGGGTCGCTACCGGTTCGGGCGAACTGGTCCGAACCGGTCCGAACCCACCTCTGATGTACACACACAAACATATAAACAGAAAACCCTTGATTTACAACAGTTCGTTTAGTGACCATTCGAACGGCACTGAAAAAGGAGACTTATGGCCGTTTTTTTCCACACTTAACAACTGTTGTGACATCCCGATGATCAGGATTCACATCCTTGGCAACTAGTTCGCATTTAGGATGTTTGCCGCGTCCTGGGCTAATGGAATCCACCTTTTGCGACTTTCTGACTGGCAAAGTCAGTGGGGAAGCAAGCTTCACTTAACGACCGTGTTTACTAACTGAACAACTGCAGTGCTTCACTTAACAACTCTGGCAAGAAAGGACACAAAATGGGGCACAAGTCATTTTGACTGTCTTGCTTAGTAAGGGAAATTTTAGGCTCTGTTGTCATAAATCAAGGACTGCCTGTATGTGTATGTACAATTCTATGTAATATAACTCATAATAGATGTGCTACAAATACAGTCGTGTAAGGAGGAGGACTCAAAACCCATCACCTCCCTGTGACAGAGTTTGTGCAAAAGACTTGGCTGGGCTCTCTGGAAGATACTTCCTATCACTCAGCTCAGCCGGCTCAATTTGCCCACCTTGGAGGTTAGTATTGCTTTATAAGGCCTTGCTAAGGCCACACTTGGAATTTTTGGTCACCACAATATAAAAAAGATGTTGAGACTCTGGAAAGAGTGCAGAGAAGAGCAACAAAGATGACTGGGGGACTGGAGGCTAAAACAGGAAGAATGGTCGCAGTAGTGAAAAGAAGGACTAGGGTAAAGTGACCAGATTTTTTTTTTAAAGCGGGACGGGGGGCGGGCCCGCCTGGGCACCGCCATTTGAGTTTTGCCCTCTGCGCATGCGCAGAACGCTGCGCATGCGCAGAGGGCAAAACAATGCACATGTCGGCGTCCAAGTGGGGGGGGGAGGCGGGAGGCCTTTCCTTGCCTCCTGCCTCCCCTTCGGGAGCCGGCAGTGGCTTGCTTGGGCTGGCAAGCAACGAGCGGGAGGCGGGAGGCAGGGAAAGGAGGCAGCCGGCAGCTTACCTGCGAGGCGGCGCTCCCGTAGCAGCCCATGGCGGGCTCGGGGCTAGGTCTCTGTCGCGAGCTCCAGGCATCCAAGCGCCGCGGTCTCCCGGTCGCCCGCCCGGCCCCAGGGCAACGACAGCAGCGGCGATGGCTCCTCGTCCCTCACCCCTCCACCCGCATCCCAACAGCAGCGGCACCTCCGAGGGCAGGGCTAGGGATGGGGCGGGGGAAGGAGAGGAGGAGCAGCCCCCCTTCCCCCTCTCCCCAGCAGGCAGCCGGCTTGCTGAAATTCCGCTTTGCCCGACTTGCTTCCGGTTTGTATTTCGGTATAGTACCTCTCTTTTGTGCTTCCCCTTCTAAGGTGACCAGACGTCCCGCTGTTTCGGCATTCTTTCCAAAAAAGCGTGACTTTTTGGAAAGAATGCGGGACGCGGGACACACGCTTGAAAAGCGTGTCTGTCCCGCCAAAAGCGGGACGTCTGGTCACCTTAGACTAGGGGTGACATGATAGCAGTGCTCCAATATTTGAGGGGCTGCCACAAAGAAGAGGGGTCAATTTATTCTCTTAAAGCACCTGAAGGCAGGACAAGAAGTAACGGATGGAAACTAATGCTCCAACACGGGAAGTTTTAAAGAAGATATTAGATAACCATTTGTCTGAAGTGGTGTAGGGTTTCCTGCCTAAGCAGTGGGTTGGACTAGAAGACCTCCAAGGTCCCTTCCAACTCTGTTATTCTATTCTATTCTATTCTATTCTATTCTATTCTATTCTATTCTATTCTATTCTATTCGTTCAAAACGAGCACTAGAAAAAAAGCTGACATATTGAGGTTTCTTTCCTTCTTCTTCCTCTTCCTCTTCCTCTTCCTCTTCCTCTTCCTCTTCCTCTTCCTCTTCCTCTTCCTCTTCCTCTTCCTCTTCTTCTTCTTCTTCTTCTTCTTCTTCTTCTTCTTCTTCTTCTTCTTCTTCTTCTTCTTCTTCTTCTTCTTCTCCTCCTCCTCCTCCGTTCTCATTAACCTCTTTGATGTTGTCTCTCCGTCTTCTTCTGAGTCTGCCTTGTGTTTTTTCACCTTCTCATCTTTTTGTATATGCCTTGTATGGTATGGAATCCCAGGACACATTCTCCAGGTGAGCAAACAATTTTATTTGCTATTGAGGCATACAAGTTTTAAATATTTCTTAATTGGGGAGCTGAATTGTATAATAGAAGGATAGCAGAATAACAGAATTGAAGGGACCCTGGAGATCTTCTAGTCCAACCCCCAGCTCAAGCAGGAGACCCTATATATACCATTTCAGTCAAATGTTTGTCCAATCTCTTCTTAAAAACCTCCAGTGATGGAGCACCCGCAACTTCTGAAGGCAAGCCGTTCAGGGGCAGATTCCTAATTTTTTTACTACCACTCTGTGGGCGTGGCTTATTTTTTGGGTGTGGCTTGCCAGCCATGTGACTGGGTGGGTGTGGGCCTTGGGAGCTTGGCAGCAGCCGGAGAAGCGGGGGGGGCATTGCCCACCCGCAACGCAGCCCCCCCACAGCGGGAGCAGCAAGACCGCGGCAGCGTTTCTTCTAGGAGCCTCCGTCCGGTCTGAATGCTTCTCCCCATTCGATGATCTTAGGCTCCTGCCGCTCATTACCCCTCCCCTCAGCAGCTCGAGAAGCCTCGAATGTGCAAAAATGCCTGGGAACATCACCGCACATTCGTGGCTTCTCAGACTGCTGAAGGGAGGGGAATGGCGATAGCTCCTGCTGCCCGTTCTTTCAGCGTCTCACGCGCTCCCTCAGACATCCTCCCCTGCTTGGACTCACTGTGGGATAGGAAGGCAGCGCATGCGCAGTGCCGGAAGCTCGGCTTCTGGACATGCGCAGAAGAAATTTTTTTTTATTTAAACTTTTTTTCAAAAAAATGGCGGCGCCCAGGCACCGGCAACCGACTGCACCGGTACTGTGATGTCACCAGTTGGCTGCTACCGGTGCTATAGAGTGGACCGCACTGGTAGGAACCCACCCCTGAAGCCGTTCCACTAGTTTATTGTTCTCACTGTCAGGAAATTTCTGTGCTCAAGGTACTAGTGATCAGTGTTCAAGTTCTTCATGGTTTGGGGCTGAGTTCTTGCTGCACTGCTTCAGGCTGATAGAACGATTTAACCCTCGATTTGCATTCTAACAGAGGAATTAATTGTTTTATTACAAGGCCAGAGTATTTATAACAGATTCTGGGGTTGCACATAGCGGTTCAAACTAGAAGAACCAGCTTTGACCCACCAGCTCATAATTTGAACACAGCACCCCTACCTGAAGATGCTGGTACTATCTGGAACCTTATACCTTAGGGCAGAATGTTACCTCTGGTATCCCTTTCAAGGTAAAATCATGCTCCATTTCTCATGATGCTAAATAACATACTGGGTATTTAGGATATCAGGCGGGGGGGTTGGACTAGATGACCTACAAGGTCCCTTCCAATTCTGTAAATCTGTTAAATCTGCACAAAGTGGGAACATCAGGTAAAGCCTACCACCGTCCTGGGTAATTGACTCCATGTTGATATATTTTCCTGCTAAGAGATTTTTCCAGTTGTTCCCCTGGCATCTCACTTCCTATTATAGGTAGCCCTCAACCTACGACCACAATTAAGCC
The DNA here is from genome assembly GCA_023053685.1 of Diadophis punctatus similis. Lineage (NCBI taxonomy): Eukaryota > Metazoa > Chordata > Lepidosauria > Squamata > Dipsadidae > Diadophis > Diadophis punctatus. Next base: position 312,244,475 of record JALIGW010000001.1, read on the forward strand.
CAACATTTCTGTTGCCAAGCGAGACAGTTGTTAAGTGAGTTTTGCCCCATTTTACGACCTTTCTTGCCCCAGTTATTAAGTGAATCACTGCAGTTGTTAAGTTAGTAACATGGTTGCTAAGTGAATCTGGCTTCCCCATTGGCTTTGCTGGTCAGAAGATCACAAAAAGCTTCTGTGGCCTAAAGGTGGAGCTCTTGCCTCACAATCAGGAGGTTGTGAGTTCGATCCTAGGTAGAGGCAGATGTAAGGGTCTCCCGCTTGGGCAGGGGGTTGGACTAGATGACCTGTAAGGTCCCTTCCAACTCTGTAAATCTGATGTATCTGTCTCTGGCGCACTGCAAACCGTTATAAATACATGCCAGTTGCCAAACCTCTGAATTTTGATCCCATGCTCATGGGGATATTGCAACGGTCGTAAGCGTGAAATATGGTCACAAGTCACTTTTAGCAGAGCCATTGTAACTTCAAACGGTCACTAAATGAATGGTTGCAAGTCAAGGACTAGCTGCTGTTCATTCCATGTCATGTTCTCTGAAAGTATGGAGAACAGAGTCTGCCGTTCTTCAGTTCACGGAATAACCTCTTGGCTATTTGAAGGAGGCTTTTATAACTATCCTTCGGCTTCTCTTAGCCATCTGAGATGGCTTCCTGAAGCCAAGGAATTTGTTGTGATCTCCCACAGCGGCAACTGGTGCGGGGAGAAGAGGTCCGGCTCACACGTCACAGCATGTCCTTCAGTCTGCTGTCGCACTTCCCTGAGTTCTTTGGCATGCAGATTGCTTTGGCAGAGGTCAGAAAAGGGAAGATTAATGCATGGTACGTGTTGGTCCTCCTTTTCTGTCCTGTAGAATAACACATTTTTCGGAGTATAAGACGCACTGGAGTATAAGACGCACCTTAGTTTTTGGGGAGGAAAATAAGAAAATAAAAATTCTGCCTACCAGCATCCATCTGGCAAGCGTCCTTAGCAAACAGCCTGGAACAGGTATATTAGCCTTGCAAAGCTCCGTTTGAGAGGCTGGTTTTAGCCTTGCAAAGCTCCATTTCAGAGGCTGGGTGGGGCTACATTCGGTATATAAGACGCACTCTGATTTTCACCCTCTTTTAGGGGGAAAAAGGTGCATCTTATACTCCAAAACATACGGTAATCTCCAAGCAGGGATACAATCAGCGGTGGGTTGCTCCCGGTTCGGCCTGCTTCGCCGAACCGCTAGCGGTGGCAGTGGGAGGCTCCGCTCACCCACCCTGGACGATTTAGAATTCACTACCGGATACAATACCTTTAAAGCACGGTTGGGGAGCTATGGCCCCGTCCACAGATCATAACGGGGCCATACCTAGTTCCCCATCCCTGTTTTAAAGCAAGGATAGCAGCCAATAGTTTAGAAACAGTGAAACTCAGCCAAAATAAAAATAACAGTGCCAATAAAAATACCGTATTTTTGGAGTATAAGACGCACCTTTTTCCTCCATAAAAGTGGCTGAAAATTTGGGTGCGTCTTATACTCTGAATGTAGCTTTTTCAGAGCTTTTTTCCCAGCCCTAACTAGGTGCTAACGATCTTCCCAGCTCTTACCTTGCAGGCTTTTTCATTGTTACTCTCTCCGAAGAATGTTTTTCCAGCCCTAAGTCTTTGCAGGGTTTTTTTCATTGCTCTACTTGCTCCGAATAAGTTTTTTTCTAGCCCTAACCAGGTGCTAATGATCTTCCCAGCTCTTACTGGCTTGCAGGCTCTTTCATTGTTACTCTCTCTGAAGAATGTTTTTCCAGCCCTAAGTCTTTGCAGGGTTTTTTTCATTGCTCTACTTGCTCCGAATAAGTTTTTTTCTAGCCCTAACCAGGTGCTAATGATCTTCTCAGCTCTTACTGGCTTGCAGGCTCTTTCATTGTTACACTCTCCGAAGAAGGTTTTTTTAAGTCCTAACCAGGGGATAAAATAATGTGCTGAAGCTGACCAGACTAAGGACGTTAGCCAGATGAATACCTGGTAGGCAGATTTTTCCCCCTATTTTCCTCCCCAAAAACTAAGGTGCGTCTTATATTCCGGTGCATCTTATACTCCGAAAAATACGGTATGTGTCAGATGTTAAAACTCTAAAATAAACTGCAGACACTCCTGGGAAACAATACCGATAATCCTTGACTTCATTCAGTTAGCGACCGTTTGAAGTTACAATGGCACTGGAAACAGTGATTTGGGATTGGTCCTTGCACTTACAAGTATTGCGGCATCCCCAATGGTCACATGATCAAAATTCAGGCGCTTGGCAACCGGCATGTATTTACAGCGGGTGCAGCCTCCTGGGGTTATGTGATTGCCATTTGCAACCTTCCCAGGAGGAAGGATTCTGACCAGCAAAGCCAAGGGGAGAAGCCGGATTTGCTTAATGACTGCACGATTCACTTAACAACTGCAGTGATTTGCTTAACAATCCTTAACAATCATTAACAATCATTATATGAGCCGAGGTGGTGCAGTGGTTAAATGCAGCTACTGCAAGCTACTCCAGCTGACTGCTAGTTCAGCAGTTCAGCTGTTCAAATCTCACCAGGCTCAAGGTTGACTCAGCCTTCCATCCTTCTGAGGTCGGTAAAATGAGGACCCAGATTGTTGGGGGCAATATGCTGAACTCTGTAAACCGCTTAGAGAGGGCTGTAAAGCACTGTGAAGCGGTATATAAGTCTAAGTGCTATTGCTATTGCTATTGCTATTGCTATTGCAAAAAAGTTATAAAATTGTTTGCGACTCATTTAACCACCTTGCTTAGAAATGGAAATTCTGCTCCAGGGGTGGGTTTCCCATTTTGTCGCTATCGGTTCGCCCCGTGCGCACACACTCGCTTCGTGTTTGCGCACGCCTGGTTCGCACGTGTGCCTGTCTTCCGCACGTGCGCCCAGCCTTCTGCGCATGTGCTTTTTGCACACACATGCCTTTCGCGCATGCGCCCGGCCTCAAAAACGTCCCTACATAGGATGTCATACAGCCGGGGCAGGTGGGTGGGTGAACCGGTCCGAACAGGCTGAATACCACCTCTGTTCTGGTCCCAATTATGATCATAAATTGAGGACTATCTGGATCAGACCACAGCAAAAAGTCAAGCTACACCAGTAGCTGTCTGTTATTAAGGCCGATTCAAGTCCATGAGTTGAAGATTGGCAGGGAGGCCTAGCAGCTGAACAGTGTCCTCTCCTCATTTCTGCCATCATTTTTACTCTGGTGAAGGGGAGATGGGTTTTAACAAATGGTTTACCTCATTGGTCTAGCCATATATCAAAACCATTGACAATCATAGCTATGCTGTGCAGGTAGTCCTCATCATAGGACTGTAATGGAGCCTGTCCATCATGGTCGTATCTTGTAACCGTTGTAAAGCAAGTCAGTCTCATGACTGACCCGATTTTACAACTCTTTTTGCAGCAGTTGTTAAGCAAATCAACTGAGCAAATGCCCTGGTCAGTAAGTAAACCAATAATCTGCTATCATCATGGTTTTGTAGAAAACTGAAACTAAATGCTGGTTTGGCAAAACATGAAGAACAGTTGCTGGAATTAGGTATGTCTAGTTTAATGAAAAGGGGTGACATGATAGCAGTCTTCCAATATCTCAGGGGCTGCCACAAAGAAGAGGGAGTCAAACTATTCTCCAAAGCATCTGAAGATAGAACAAGAAGCAATGGATGGAAATTAATCAAGGAGAGACCCAACCTAGAACGAAGGAGAAATTTCCTGACATAACAATTAATGAGTGGAATGGCTTGCCTCCAGAAGTTGTGGGTGCTCCACCACCAGAGGTTTTCAAGAAGAGTTTGGACAACCATTTCTCTGAAATTGTATAAGGTCTCCTGCTTGAGCAGTGGGTTGGACTAGAAGACCTCCAAGGTCACTTTCAGTTCTGTTATTCTGATATCAAATCTATGCCACTTTAATTTTTGCTTAGTTACCTGTCAATGATTACTTCAGCTTCAACCACAATAATACAAGAGCACACAATAGATACAAACTCAAGGTAAACCGCTCCAAACTCAATTGCAGAAAATACGACTTCAGTAACAGAGTGCTCAGTGCCTGGCTACACCCACCCTGGCCCTTGAGTCTGTTGTTACATCCTCAAACCCCCATAACTTTAATCTTAGACTGTCTACTGTTGACCTCACCCCATTCCTAAGAGGTCTGTAAGGGCCGTGCATAAGCGTACCAGCGTGCCTACCGTCCCTGTCCAACTGTCCCCATTTATTCATACCCATTTACTGTGTTCATATTTATGTTTATATTTATACAAACTAACTAAATAAATAAAAATAAAAAAAATAAAAATAAAAAAAATAAAAAAATAAAAAATAAAAAATAAAACATAATAATAAAAATAAATAATAAAAATAAATAAATAATAAATAATAAACAATAAACAATAAACAATAAATAATAACAAATAATAAACAAATAAATAAATAAATAAATAATAAAAATAGTTCACAGATGGGAGAGAGACGTTGGAGTAAGAACTAGTAGCCTTCTCTTTTTTAAAGCTAGACAAACCAAGTTCCTTCTCCTGGTCTTCAGAGGACTTCATGATCCCTTATCATCTTGATACTTCTCGGGGGAATCTGCTCCAGCATCTCCATGTCCTTTTGAAGTGCAACCCACAGAACTAAACACTGGCTTCTGGCTTTTCTAATCAGCACAGCATACAAAGAAACCATTCCCTCCAGTGATCTGAACATGATGTTTCTGTTAATGAAGCCAAGTACTGTGTTAGGTTTTCTTTAAAAAAATATTGGTGGCTTATCTGTACTCCTGGATCTTTCTCACAGCTTTGCTAGGCCTCCCTAATTCGGTATTTATGCATCTGATTTTTCTTAGATGCCAAAATATTTACTCAGAATAACAGAGTTGGAAAAGATCTTGGAGGTCTTCTGGTTCAACCCTCTACTCAAGTAGGAGACCTTACACCAGGGGTGTCAAACTCGATTTCATTAAGGGCTGCATCAGGGTTGTGTCTGACCTTGGGGGGCCAGGGGGGGCGTGGCCATCTTGATGTCACTCGTGTCAGGGGCGCCTGTGGTGGCCCAAGTGCTCTGCCAGCGAAAACGGAGCTCCATTTTTGGCTGTGACGGCCTCCTGCAACCCTCTGCCAGCGAAAACGGAGCTTGGGAGAGCTGTGGGTGGTCCACCTGAGCTCCGTTTTCACTGGCAGAGGCACTGTGGGCCAATCCTTTGCTGTTTCCAGGGTGGCCCCACGGGCCAGATCTAAGCATCCCGCAAGCTGAATCCGGCCCCCGGCCTTGAATTTGACTCCCTTGCCCTATACCATTTCAGACAATTGGTTGTCCAATCTCTTCTTAAAAACCTCCAGTGTTGGAGCACCTACAACTTCTGGAGGCAAGTCGTTCTACTGATTAATTGTTCTTACTGTTAGGAAATTTCTCCTTAATTCTAGGTTGTTTCTCTCCTTCATTAGTTTCCATCCATTGCAGGTGCTTTGAAGAATAGGTTGACCCTCTCTTCTTTGTGGCAGCCTCTTAGATATTGGAATACTGCTGATATGTCACCCCTAATACTTCTTTTCACTACACTAGAGATACCCAATTCCTGCAACTGTTCTTCATATGTGTTAGAAATTCTGTTTATATATAGCACCACAGTGCAAACAAAGAGTACAGTCACCATGTGCTTTACTGCTCAACTCGTTAACTGTAACAGGAAACTACTTAGAACAAAAGCACATAGAGTATATACCATAGATCCAAACTTGTAAACATTGCCATCTACTGGCTGAATATTACTGTAGTTGTTGCATAGAAATATATTCCAAAGATGAATTCCAATAATATGTTTTAGCCTTCAGTCCTTTAATCATCTTTATTGCTCTTCTCTGCACTTTTTCTAGAGTCTTTACATCTTTTTTATATCATGGTGACCAAAACTGGATGCAATATTTCAAGTGTGCTCTTACCAAGGCATTATAAGGTGGTATTAATACTTCACATGACACTTGTCACAGCTGAATATGTTTGCATGGATTTTATGAGAAAATGTAAAGGAAAAATTCTAAACATCTTTGCCAGTATTAGCCAAATATGCTGCATAAACACATCAATGCCTTCTACATTGGTGTTTCTCAATCTTGGAAGCTTTCAGAGGTGCGGACTGCAATTCCCAGAATGCTCTAGCCAGTCTGGGGAAATTCCCTGGTGGTTGGATAATCCTGGGAGTTGGAGTCCACACTTTTGAAAGCTGCCAAGGTTGAGAAACACTGCCCCAATAAATATGCAGGGTGAGAAAGGGTGTGTGTGTGTGAGAGAGAGAGATCAATTTACTGCTTAAAGAATAATAAATATCTATTAAAAATCTGCAAAAGTCAACTAGCAAAGTCTAAAATTTTCAACGACATTTCTGAAGAGCAAATAGGCATTAGACTCACAACATCAGGGGTGGGCAACTATGACCCCTTTACGACCTGTGTATTTCAACTCCCAGAGTTATCCCATGCTGGCTCAGGAATTCTGGGAGTTGAAGTCCATAAGTCATAAAGGAGCCATCTTTGCCCACCCCTGCCCAATGTAAAACTGAAAGTTTCAGATGCAGCCTTAACAAATAACAATATCATCTTCTACATTTGCAAGTGGGGAAAATCGTACAAACATCTTGATGGAATATGATTTTTGCTGGAAAGGAATACAACATTGCAGATTCTGCTCCTAATCCAATGTCCTGACCTTTGTGTGTGTGTTTTTTTAATGTTTCTCTTTCACCTAGTAATTATTACCTGGGAAAATAATATTACTCTATTAAGTCTAACTTTAGCTGCCCTTGTCATGAAAATTATCCATTTTTGATAAGGATTTTCAAGCTCCATTTGGTGGGATTCCCCAAACTGAAGAGACCATGAGCTTAAAACTTAAAACTACAGTGAAGAAGGTCAATTGACTCTCCAGGTCTTTCAGCAAAAAGGTACAACTTATTTTCAACACTAGTTTTGTATTTGGATGAAAGAGACACAGGTATTCAAGAGCCATCAAAGCTTAGCCCCAGAAAATTGTGTTTTGGTGTTTATGTCCTTCTGAGTATGTTGGCACAATTCCAGTTTCATCATGTAATTAATTTCATTTTTACTTCTACCTATTTCTGCAACCGGATTACCAACCACCATGAACTGATAGGCTTAGCAAGAGTAGAAAAAGGGAAGACTGTAACATCCTTCTAATATTTTGTTAATGAGCTAATATCTTGCGTAATAAAACTTCCATGAAAGAAGTTGGGCGACCATGTGTTTTGTCAAATGTCAGGGCACGGATCAGGTGCCCAGGCAATTGATTATTTTGGATCCAGAGACAATAAACAAACCATTGAATAAAGGGATTTTAAGTTTTTTTTATTAGCTCAAACAGATTTAAAAGCATAACATAAAAAAGCATACATACCAAGCAAGATGATACCCAAATCTCTTACCAGCTGCCAGGAGCTCCTTAATAAAAACAGCAGAGATCTCCCAAAGGTGGCCAATTTCAGAGAACAACATTGTAAAGAGCCGAGATGGTGCAGTGGTTAAATGCAGCACTGCAGGCTACTGCTAGTTCAGCAGTTCAGCTGTTCAAATCTCACTAGGCTCAAGGTTGACTCAGCCTTCCATCGTTCTGAGGTCGGTAAAATGAGGACCCAGATTGTTGGGGGCAATATGCTGAACTCTGTAAACCGCTTAGAGAGGGCTGTAAAGCACTATGAAGCAGTATATAAGTCTAAGTGCTATTGCTAAGTGCTATTAACAACTGTTCAAAGTTATGATAAACTTCAAAAAAGCTACTTACGACCCATCCTCAAAGTTACAACTGCCCCCCTCCACCGCCCCCTCCACCCCCACAGTTACATGATTGCATTTCAGGCACTTGGCAAAGAGCTGAAGTGGTGCAGTGGTTAAATACTGCGACTGCAGGCTGACTGCAGTCAGGACCCAGATTGTTGGGGGCAATATGCTGAACTCCGTAAACTGCTTAGAGAGGGTTGTAAAAGCACTATGAAGCGGTATATAAGTCTAAGTGCTATTGCTATTGCTATGATGATGATGTAATCCATTCAGCTGAGTCCGACTCTTGGCATTTCTATGGACCCGCTCTTTCCATGTCTTGCAGTTCTGCATTATTTCTTTGAGTTTCTCTATGCTCTGGCTGGTGTCAGTTTTGATAGTGCCCAGCCACCATGTTCTTTGACGGCCTGGTTTCCTTTTACCACTAACTCTTCCAAACATAATTGCTTTCAGAATCCTAAGTCTGGAAGGGACCTCAGTGGTCTTCTTGTCCAACCTCCTGCTCAAGACAGGAGACCTTACACCCATGATGGCGGACCTATGGCACGCGTGCCACAGGTGGCATGTGGAGCCATATCTGAGGGCACACGAGGCTTTGCCTTATGTCAGCTTCAATGCACATGTGCGTGCTAGCCAACTGATTTTTGGCCTTCTGGAGGGCAGGGGGAGGCCGTTTTCGCCCTCCCTAGGCTTCAGGAAAGCCTCCGGAGCCTGTGGATGGCGAAAAACAGACCCAATGGGCCTACTGGAAGTTTGGAAATAAACTTCCAGTAGGCCCGTTGGGCCGTTTTTTGCCCTCCCAGGCTTCAGGAGGCTTCCCTAAAGCCTGGGGAGGGTGAAAAACAGCCCAATGGGCCTACCGGAGGTCTGGAGGCTTCAGTGAGGCCTGCGCGCATGCGTGGGGGGGCAGCACGGGGTGTGTGTGTGGGGAGGGCATTGCATTATAAGTGTGGGCATGCGCATGTGCTCTATCACATGTGCGCGCGCCCTTTTGGCACCCGAGCAAAAAAAGGTTCGCCATCACTGCCTTACACCCTCGAGATCAATGGTGTCCAATCTGTTTTGAAAGCCTCCAGTGATGGAGCACTACAACTCCAGGAAGCAAGCTATTCCGTTGATTAATTGTTCTCACTATCAAAAAAATTCTCCCTACTTCTAAATAGGATCTTTCTTTAACAAGCTTCCTCCCATTACTTCTGGTCCTGCCCTCTGGTGCTTTGGAGAATAAGTCAATCCCTCTTCTCTGTGACAGTCCCTCAAGTACCACAAGACAGCTGTCATGTCACCCTAATCCTTCTCTTTGAAAGTCTAGATCAGTGGTGTCAAACTCAAGGCCCGGGGCCTTGGATCTGGCCCGCGGGGTACTTAGATCTGGCCCGCGGGGCCGCCATGGAAACAGTGAAGGACCGCACCGCAGTGCTTCTACCAGTGAAAACGGTAGCTCCATTTTCGGGTGCCATGGCCTCTTGCAACCCTCTGCCAGTGAAAACGGAGCATGTTTTTGCTGGCAGAGCGCTCGGGCCACCACAGGCACCCCTGGCAAGAGTGACATCGAGCTGGCCACGCCTACCCTGGCCACACCCACCCCGACCCCCCAAGGTCAAACATAACCCTGATACAGCCCTCAATGAAATCGAGTTTAGAATAGAATAGAATAGAATAGAATAGAATAGAATAGAATAGAATAGAATAGAATAGAATAGAATTCTTTATTGGCCAAGTGTGATTGGACACACAAGGAATTTGTCTTTGGTGCATATGCTCTCAGTGTACATAAAAGAAAAGATACATTTGTCAAGAATCATGAGGTACAACACTTAATGATTGTCATAGGGTTCAAATAAGCAACCAAGAAACAATCAATATTAATATAAATTGTAAGGATACAAGCAACAAGTTACAGTCATGCAGTCATAAGTGGGAGGAGATGGGTGATAGGAACGATGAGAAAACTAATAGTAATAGTAATGCAGCCTTAGTGAATAGTCTGACAGTGGTGAGGGAATTACTTGTTTAGCAGAGTGATGGCGTTAGGGAAAAAACTGTTCTTGTGTCTAGTTGTCTTGGTGTGCAGTGCTCTATAGCATCGTTTTGAGGGTAGGAGTTGAAACATTTTGACACCCCTTCGTCTAAATGTACCTAGCTCCCTCAACCATTCATCATAGAATTTAGCCTGTAGACCTCGGCCCTTATGATCATAAGGAAATACCTTATTTGTATAGTAGCCACTGCTATATTCTGTGCAGAAACTCTCAACAAACAACAACCTCAAGGTTTCTAGCAAAATGTGGCACCATGACTTCAAGGCCTGCTATGGTCATGAAACCGCACGCGGCCCTCCCGACAGTGGTGGGTTCCTACCGGTGCGGTCCACTCTGTCGTTCTGGTAGCGGCCCGCCAATTGCGCAATTTGCGTGCTACGGCTCCAGTGCCGTCTTCTCCGGTCCGTTGCGTGGCACCATCTTTTTTCTGACTTTTTGGCCTTTTTTTGCTTCCTGCGCACGCGCAGAAGCAAAATCTCGCGAGGGGACGCATGGGCAAGATTTTGGTGATTTTTTGCTTTCTGCAAATGCTCGGAAGCAAAATCGTGCGAGGGGATGCACGTGCGTAGCAAGCGTGCACTTATGCGAAATGTGATGATGCGTGCGCAGCGCACCAGTAGGCAGGTAAGAGGAACCCGTCCCTGCCTCCCGAGCTACATTTTCACTGGCAGAGCCATTGCGGGCCAGTCCCAGGGAGGCCCTGCGGGCCAGATCTAAGTACCCCCCTGGGCTGGATCCGGCCCCCGGGCCTTGAGTTTGACACCCTTGTCTTAGAACGTCCAAGGCTATGGAAACTGAAATGTCAAAAATAAAAGTGAGCATGTGAATAATTTATTTATTAGTGATATTGATTTACATAGTTGCTCATCTCACAATTGTTACTCTGGGTGGTGAACATAAGATTAAATCCACCACCACCAAGTCATAAATAATGCTAACAAAAACACAATAAGAGTACAGGAGCATCCAAGGGCAAGCTAATGTAATCCATATGACTGCCATTATAATGAGTCACACTGACAGGTTTATCAACACCCCCATCCAATGGCTGAGGGAACATCTAGAACATCTAGATCTTTAAGGGCCGCTAAAGTTCCTGCAAGGTTGGGCTGAAACAAATATCAGGGGCAATGTTTCTCAACCTTGGCTGCTTGAAAATGTGTGGGCTTCAACTCCCAGAATTCCCCAGCCATCATGGGAATTCTGGGAGTTGAAGCCCACACATCTTCAAGCTGCCAAGGCTGAGAAACACTGGTTGGGGTAGCATCACAGAAGACACACTTCTTGGGCCTCACCGTTATAACTTGTAGGATCTTCTGAGGCTTTTGTGTCAATAGAACTTCCAGCTGAAATATCCTGTTCTCACAGATTCCATTCTGGTGAAAATGCTATGGATAGATGTTTGAAGAGAATAGTGGTTTAAATAGTTTTTTTTTGGTTCAGTTAAATTTCAGGACACCCGTAATATTTTCTTCCTCAGTTTCAGCCAAAAATTTGTTTTAGAAGAAGATTATAGTATAACTTTCATTTTCTCTGTTTTGGCTGGCCAATAACAAACAAACTCAGAAATATTGAAAAATCAGTCTGGATTTCTAGTAAAGATGATAGAACAGTATCAGTCAGACAATGCTTGAATGGGCTAAAATCCCCCTGAATGTATTATTTTAATCCAAAGTCTAGCATATTTTGCATGGGTTTTTTTTTTTTTTGTGTGTGTGTGTGTGTGTGTGTGTGTGTGTGTGTGAGAGAGAGCGAGAGAGAGAGAGAGAGAGAGAGAGAGAGAGAGAGAGAGAGAGAGAGAGAGAGAGAGAGAGAGAGAGTTATTTTACTAAAGTTCTGGTCACTCAGTGAAAGCTAGGGAGATATCTGTTGTTAGTTGCCCTGGGACTAAACACTCAACACAATCTTCTCTTTGATCAATTACATATATCATCATCATCATCATCATCATCATCATCATCATCATCATCACCACCACCACCACCACCACCACCACCACCACCACCACAACAACAACAGAGTTGGAAGAGACCTTGGAGGTCTTCTAGTCCAACCCCCTGCCTAGGCAGGAAACCCTACACTACTTCAGACAAATGGTTATCCAACATCTTCGTAAAAACTTCCAGTGTTGGAGCATTCACAACTTCTGGAGGCAGGCTGTTCCACGGATTAATTGTTCTAACTGTCAGGAAATTTCTCCTTAGTTCTAAGTTGCTTCTCTCCTTGTTTAGTTTCCACCCATTGCTTCTTGTCCTGCCCTCAGGTGCTTTGGAGAATAGTTTGACTCCCTCTTCTTTGTGGCAACCCCTGAGATATTGGAACACTGCTATCATGTCTCCCCTGGTCCTTCTTTTCATTAAACTAGACATACCCAGTTCCTGCAACCGTTCTTCATATGTTTTAGCCTCCAGTCCCCTAATCATCTTTGTTGCTCTTCTCTGCACTCTTTCTAGAGTCTCAACATCCTTTTTACATCATGGCGACCAAAATGGATGCAGTATTCCAAGTGTGGCCTTACCAAGGCATTATAAAGTGGTATTAACACTTCACGTGATCTTGATTCTGTCCCTCTGTTAATGTAGCCTAGAACTGTGTTTGCTTTTTTGGCAGCTGTTGCACACTGCTGGATCATATTTAAATGGTTGTCCACTAGGACTCCAAGATCCCTCTCACAGTTACTACTGTTGAGCAAGATACCACATATACTGTACCTGTGCATTTTGTTTTGCTTGCCTAAATGTAGAACCTTACTTTTTTCACCATTGAATTTCATTTTGTTTGATAGCGTCCAATGTTCAAGTCTGTCAAGATCCTTCTGTATCTTGAGCCTATCTTCTGGAGTGTTGGCTATTCCTGCCAGTTTGGTGTCATCTGCAAATTTGATGAGTTCCCCATCTATCCCATCATCCAAGTCATTGATGAAGATGTTGAAGAGTACTGGGCCTAAAACAGAGCCTTGGGGTACTCCACTGCATACTTCCCTCCATGTAGATGCAGTTCCATTGAGGACTGCATCTATGACATTCATGTCAAGATTAATCTTGTATTTTAATATTACAGATATGTTGCCAGGAACAATATACTGTTTTTAAAAAGGCCCGAATTTTTCAAAATGTTTTAAGAAAAGTGGAATTGACATGCTCCTTTTCATCTGTTGCTGTTCTTGTTGGGTTTCCTTGTTGCCACTGGTGGTAAAAACATACAGGTAGATCTCAACTTACAACGATTCATTTAGCAACCATTTGAAGTTACGAAGTCACTGGAAAGAAGTGATTTACAACCAATCCTCACACTTAATGATTGCCACAGTATCCTCACAGTCGTGAGATCAAAATTTGAGCAACCAACATGTATTTACAATGGTTGCAGCATCCCAAAGTCACATGATGAGCCTCGGTGGCACAGTGGTTAGAGTGCAGTACTGCAGGCTACTTCTGCTAACTGCCGTCTGCCTGCAATTTGGCAGTTCAAATCTCACCAGGCTCAAGGTTGACTCAGCCTTCCATCCTTCCGAGGTGGGTAAAATGAGGACCCAAATTGTTGGGGGCAATATGCTGACTCTTGAAACTGCTTAGAGAGGGATGTAAAGCAGTATAAAGCGGTATATAAGTCTAAATGCTATTGCTATTGCTATCACCATCTGTGATCTTCCCAACCGGCTTCTGACAAGCAAAGTCAATGGGCAAAGACAGATTCGCTAAGTGACCATATGATTCACTTAATAACTACAGTAATTCACTTAACAACCATGGCAAAGAGGGTTGTAAAATTGGGCACAGCTGCATCAATCACCTTGCTTAGCCATTTAAATTCTGATCCCAATTTTGATCGTAAATTATCTGTAACCTTTCCATGTCTCCAAAAGAGATGAATCAACTGCTAACAGGTTTACCCACCTTTAGATTGAATGATTGACATCTTACATAAGTTAGATTTAGGTGGCCTCCTAATTAGAAAGCATGCTATGCACATAAAGAAATACCAGGAAACATAATGTTATGGTGGTGGTGTTGCTGTGATTATTTCAAGTCGCCCAGTGAATTGGCTGTCAGGAGATAAAGGCACGAGGCTCAGAGGATTCCGGAGCTCCAGAAAACTTAACGTTACCAAGATTGAGAAACTGCTGTAACCATGAGGGATGCATATAAAACCACACCCACAAATAAAAGGAATTCTAAAATCATCCATAAACTGAGCAGATTCTTCTTTTTAAAAGGTCTGTATCGGAAGGCAAATCTCTCTGGGATGAATTGAACCTCAGCTTCTAGATTTTCACGTTTCCACCACCTCCACACCATGAAAAAAATAGAAACAAGATGAAATAGCATGCCACCCATGTAGTTAGGATTTTGCTGTTAGAAATCTCTGTATTCCTTCCCTCCACAATTTCATGGAGAGATTATAGAATAGAATAGAATAGAATTCTTTATTGGCCAAGTGTGATTGGACACACAAGGAATTTGTCTTTGGTGCATATGCTCTCAGTGTACATAAAAGAAAAGATACATTTGTCAAGAATGGTTGTCATAGGGTTCAAGTAAGCAATCAGGAAACAATCAATATGAATATAAATTGTAAGGATACAAGCAACAAGTTACAGTCATACAGTCATAAGTGGGAGGAGATGGGTGATAGGAATGATGAGAAAAACTAATAGTAATAGTAAGGCAGCCTTAGTGAATAGTTTGACAGTGGTGAGGGAATTATTTGTTTAGCAGAGTGATGGCGTTCGGGAAAAAACTGTTCTTGTGTCTAGTTGTCTTGGTGTGCAGTGCTCTATAGCGACATTTTGAGGGTAGGAGTTGAAGCAATTTATGTCCAGGATGCGAGGGGTCAGTAAATATTTTCACGGCCATCTTTTTGACTCGTGCAGTATACAGGTCCTCAATGGAAGGCAGGTTGGCAGTAATTGTTTTTTCTGCAGTTCTGATTATCCTCTGAAGTCTGTGTCTGTCTTGTTGGGTTGCAGAACCAAACCAGACAGTTATAGAGGTGCAGATGACAGACTCAATGATTCCTCTGTAGAACTGTATCAGCAGCTCCTTGGGAAGTTTGAGCTTCCTGAGTTGGCGCAGAAAGAACATTCTTTGTTGTGCTTTTTTGATGACGTTTTTGATGTTAGATGACCATTTTAGGTCTTGAGATATGATGGAACCTAGAAATTTGAAGGTCTCTACTGTTGATACTGTGTTGTCTAGTATTGTAAGAGGTGGTAGGATGGGAAGGTTTCTCCTAAAGTCTACCACCATTTCTACGGTTTTGAGTGTGTTCAGTTTCAGATTGTTCCGGTCGCACCACGAGGCTAGTTGTTCAACCTCTCGTCTGTATGCGGTTTCATCGTTGTCTCGAATGAGGCCAATCACTGTTGTATCATCTGCAAACTTCAGTAGTTTAACAGATGAATTGTTTGAGATGCAGTCATTGGTATATAGAGAGAAGTGGTGAGAGTACACAGGGGGGTGCTGTGCTAATTGTACAGGTATCTGATGTGATTTTGCCTAGCTTCACCTGCTGCTTCCTTTCTGTTAGGAAGCTTGTGATCCACTTACAAGTGTGTTCAGGTACCGCTAGCTGATTTAGTTTAGTTAGAAGAATGTCCGGTATGATGGTGTTGAATGCTGAACTAAAGTCTACAAAGAGGACCCTTGCGTAGGTATTTGGAGATTCAAGATGTTGTAGGATGAAGTGCAGAGCCATATTAACAGCATCATCTGTCGATCTATTTGCTCGGTATGCAAATTGCAGGGGGTCTAACAGTGGATCCGTGATGGTTTTCAAGTG
This sequence comes from Diadophis punctatus similis, assembly GCA_023053685.1. Lineage (NCBI taxonomy): Eukaryota > Metazoa > Chordata > Lepidosauria > Squamata > Dipsadidae > Diadophis > Diadophis punctatus. Next base: position 312,260,099 of record JALIGW010000001.1, read on the forward strand.
GGACATCACTAGCCTTTCAAAGGTTTTCATAACTACAAATGTTAGAGCAACTGGTCTGTAGTCATTCAGTTCCTTGATGGAGGGCTTCTTCAGCACTGGGATGATAGTGGAGCGTTTGAAGCAAGAAGGAACATGGCATATCTCCAGTGACTTGTTGAAGATTTGGGTGAAGATGGGGGCCAATTTGTCAGCACAGACTTTTAAGCAAGAAGGAGTTATCTTGTCTGGACCTGGTGCTTTTCCTGGCTTCTGTCTGTGAAATAGATCTTGCACTTCCTTTTCTGTGATCACCAGGGGTTGTGAACCTAATGGGATGGGTTCAGTTGTAGGTTTGGCTGTTGTTGGTGTGTCTGGGATGGAGGTTGTGGGGATAGCTGGCTGTAGTTTCCTTTCAAACCTGCAGTAGAACACATTCAGGTCATCTGCCAGTTGCTGATTTCCTTCAGCTTGGGAAGGTGGTTTGCTGTAGCCGGTGATGTTTTTAAGAGTTTTCCACATGTTTGCTGGTTCATTTGTTGAGAACTGGTTCCTTAGCTTTTCAGAGTAGTTTCTTTTTGCTGCTCTGATCTCCCTTGTTAATACATTTCTGGCCTGATTGTACAGCATTCTATCACCTTTTCTGTAGGCTTCCTCTTTGGAACGACGTAACTGCTTAAGTTTAGCTGTGAACCAAGGTTTATTGTTACTGTATATTCGCAAGTTCCTGGTCAGTACACATAGGTCTTCACAGAAGCTGACATATGATGTTACAGTATCTGTGAGTTCATCCAGGTCTGCAGAGGTATCTTCAAAAATATTCCAGTCTGTGCAGTCAAAGCAAGCCTGTAGCTTTAACTTTGCCTCTTCAGTCCAAGTCCTCACTGATTTAATTGTTGGTTTTGTGGCTTTAAATCTTTGTCTATAAGCAGGTACAAGGTGAATCATGCAATGATCAGAGTGGCCCACAGCTGCTGTGGTAAGGAACGATAAGCATCTTTTAGTGTTGTGTAGCAGTGGTCTAAGGTATTCTTGCCTCTGGTGGGACAATTGACATGCTGAAAGTATTTTGGTCAATTGTCCCACCAGAGGCAAGAATACCTTAGACCACTGCTACACAACACTAAAAGATGCTTATCGTTCCTTACCATGAGCTGATTACACTGTATATTACACATATCAGTTTTGGTCGCCACGATGTAAAAAGGATGTTGAGACTCTAGAAAGAGGGCAGAGAAGAGCAACAAAGATGATTAGGGGACTAGAGGCTAAAACATATGAAGAACAGTTGCAGGAACTGGGTATGTCTAGTTTAATGAAAAGAAGGTCCAGGGGAGACATGATAGCAGTGTTCCAATATCTCAGGGGTTGCCACAAAGAAGAGGGAGTCAAACTATTCTCCAAAGCACCTGAAGGTAGAACAAGAAGTAATGGGTGGAAACTAAACAAAGAGAGAAGTAACTTAGAACTAAGGAGCAATTTTCTGACAGATAGAACAATTAATCAGTGGAACAACTTGCCTCCAGAAGTTGCAAATGCTCCAACACTGGAAGTTTTTACGAAGATGTTGGATAACCATTTGTCTGAAGTAGTGTAGGGTTTCCTGCCTAAGCAGGGGGTTGGACTAGAAGACCTCCAAGGTCCCTTCCAACTCTGTTATTATTATTATTACACAGATTAACAGAGTTGGAAAGGACCTTGTAGGTCATCTAGTCCAACCCGCCGCCCAAGCAGACCTTACACCGTTTCTGGCAGATGGCAGTCCAAGCCTCTTTTTGAAAGTCTCCAGTGATGAAGCTCCCATAACTTCTGAAGGCAAGCTGTTCCATTGATTAATTGTTCTCACTGTCAGAAAATTTCTTCTTATTTCCAGGTTGAATCTCTCCTTGATCAGTTTCCATCCATTGTTTCTTGTCTGGCCTTCAGGTGCTTTGGAAAATAGCTTGACCCCCAGTGACATGGCAGAACTAAATTCTAAATTCATTTTTGTGAGTAGATCAAAATGCATTCAAGAGTTTGCAAAGCCTGATAGATATTTTTGTGCATGTTTCTTCATATACATGCAGTTTTCTGTGTCATTTTGCCTAATGTGCAAAATTTGATTTTTGCAAACGGGACCCCTAATATAATCCACCTTTGCACATCCTTTTCATCAATGTGTTTCATTTGATACATGCATTGGTGAGGTGCTTTTCTCTAATATATATATTTTAAAAAAAGATAAAACTGCAATATGAATTTTGGAAATTCATTTGCAAATTTTGAACAATACTTAAAAATCCAGTTTGTGTGGACCTGATTAGTTGTTCAGAGACCACCAAAAAGATTAGAGCTATAGGTTAGATTGGGAAGTTGAAACAACTTTCTAAAATAAGATAACGGAAATCCCCCTTCTGAACCATTGTCAAAATAATTACAGATAATCCTCAAGTTATGACCACAATTGAGCCCAACATTTCTGTTGGTAACTGAGACATTTGTTAACTGAGTTTTGCTTCATTTTATGACCTTTCTTGCTGCAGTTGATAAGTGAATCTCTGCAGTTCCTAAGTTAGTAGCCCAGTTGTTAAGCTTCCTCATTGATTTTGCTCATCAGAAGTTGCAAAAGGGGATCACATGACCCTGGGACATAGCCACGGTCATAAATATGCACCAGTTGCCAAGCATCTGAATTTTTATCAGAAGGTCATGGGGATGCTGCAAAGGTCGTAACTGTGAAAAAATGGTCGTAAGTCACACTTTTCAGTGCCGTTGTAACTTTGAACCAGCGGTGGGTTCCTACTGGAGCTGTCCGGTGCGTAGCTCTGGTAGGGAGCGACTGATTGCGCAATTTGCACGCGACCGCTCTGGTGCCGTCTCCGCTGGTCCGTCACGCGTGTTGCCATCTTTTTGTGAGAATTTTGGGCTTTTTTGCTTCTGCGCATGTGCAGAAGCAAAATCTCGCCAAAATCTCATGAGGGGATGCGCATGCGCGAGATTTCGGCGATATTTTGCTTCCGTGCATGTGTAGAAGCAAAATCGCGGCAAAATCTCGCACTCGTGCGCGTCCCCTCATGAGATTTCGGCGATATTTTGCTTCCACGCATGCGCAGAAGCAAAATCGTGCCAAAATCTCGCGCGCATGCCCATCCCCTCGCAAGATTTCGGCGATATTTTGCTTCCACGCATGCGCAGAAGCAAAATCGTGCCAAAATCTCGTGCGCACGCCCATCCCCTCGCAAGATTTCAGCGAGATTTTGCTTCCGCGCATGCGCAAAAGCAAAATCACGCAAGGGGGCGCGTGTGCGTAGTGAGCGCGCACACGCCCGAAATGTGGAGAGCAACCCGTCCCTGCTTTGAACGGTCACTAAATGAACTGTTGTAAGTCGAGGACTACCTGTATGTGAAGCCCATGAAGCTCTAAAGAATCACCCTCGACTTGAAACTGCCTTAACTTGTCCTTAGTTTAGATATGTGAAATTAGATAGCTTGCATTCAGGTCCGTATTAAGTTCAGCCCCACCTGGGAGGCTTTGAAGATTATGATATAAAATCGGATGACGTTCGTCTACCTGCAGAGGAGGGGAAGGAGGCATTCTTAGCAGAACTGGTCTGGGACAGAAGCCAACAATGTGGTCAAGAGCCTGGTAGGTCAAGCGTGACCGAGATGATGCAGTTCTTCTGCCTTGGGTACGACCCACTGGTCAAACTGGGTTCGGGCCAAAGACAAGCTGGAAAGGGAGGGGGTGGGGAGAAAACCGTGTTGGGTGACAGTGATGTGTTTAGCCTCTTCTTGGCAAAATGCCTGTTGAGCGTGGAAGAAGTGGAAGGGGCTATCGTATAGCTTGCCATGAGTTGGAAAGATTTTGCTTCTCAGGTATACAGGTGAGCAAGATTGCAGGTATTGTCATGGGACAGGTTTCAGGAGAGAGAGAGAGAGAGAGAGAGAGAGAGAGAGAGAGAGAGAGAGAGAGAGAGAGAGAGAGAGAGAGAGAGAGAGATTGGGTGGAGTGAGTTACTTCCTGCTCCCTTTGTGCTTTTTAAAAGCCTCTATGCCTTGGCAAAGTTGGTCTTCTGTGTCACAGCTTGGAAGCCACCTGAGGTCATCAGAAATATCCTGGAGATCTGGAGAAGGGCATCAGCGTTCCCCTTGGCAGGAAGGGAAGGAGATAGGCAGGTAAGCCATGAGAACGTTTCTTGCCAGCAACGCACAGCTTGGATCTATTTGTCTCGTTATCCCTAATGAACCCCAAGGGGAAGAGAAGAGCAGTTTGGGTGACTCCAAGCTTCTCCTACCTAAGAAGAATCCAGTGGTGCAACAGGGGAAGTGGTGCAGTGGTGTAACAGGGGAAACATGTTGTGTTACAGGAAGACACTGTCATTAAGGTATCTTAGAGACGGAAAGCAGGCTCTGCCCAGGGAATCTGTTAGCTGGTGCAGAATCGGAGAAAGTGCGGAAGAAGTCAATTTGGACGATTGTGAAGTTAGAGTAAGGTTTCAGGCTTGGTGGCTTTTCTTTTGGAGTGAAAGGGAGAGAAAAGAAATGCATATAATTAAATGTGATGAGAGGAATGGCACGCAAGAGAAAGGGGTCCATTGGACAATGCATCCTAGACCTAGGGAACTGACTACCATTCTGTTTTTAATCTCATTTGAAAAGAGAAATAACAGAATAACAGAGTAGGAAGGGATCTTGGAGGTCTTCTATCCCTTGCTCAGGCAGGAGACCCTATATCCGTGATGGCGAACCTATGGCACGCGTGCCACAGGTGGCACGCGGAGCCATATCTGCCGGCATGCGAGCAGTTGCCCTAGCTCAGCTCCAGCATGCATGTACATGCCAGTCAGCTGATTTTCGGCTCGCACAGAGGCTTTGGGAGGGCGTTTTCAGCCTCCAGAGGGGCGGGGGAGGGCATTTTTGCCCTCCCCAGGCTCCAAAAAAGCCTCTGGAGCCTGGGGAGGGCAAAAAACTGGGCCCACCAGAAGTCAGGAAATGGGGCAGCGGGGGGTCATGCACGGGGAATGGTGCAGCACAGGGGGTTGCGTGCGCATGTGCAGGGGGACGGGGCACACGGGGGGCATTGAATTATGGGTGTGGGCACACGTGTGCATGCGATAGCACGCACGTGCACGCTTTCGGCACCCGAGGAAAAAAAGGTTCGCCATCACTGCCCTATATCATTCCAGACAAATGGCTGTCCAGTCTCTTCTTAAAAACTTCCATTGGTGGAGCACCTTCTGGAGGCAACCCATTCCATGGATTGATTGTTTTCACTGTCAGGAAATTTCTCCTTAGATCTAAGTTGCTTCTCTCATTGGTTAGTTTCCATCCATTGCTTCTTGTCCTGCCTTCAGGTGCTTTGAAGAATAGCTTGACACCCCCCTCCCCTTCTTTGTGGCAGCCCCTCAAATATTGGAAGACTGCTATCATGTCTCCCCTAGCCCTTCTTTTCATTAAACTAGATATACCCAATTTCTGCAATTGTTCTTCGTATGTTTTGGCCTCCAGTCCCCTAATCATCATTGTTGCTCTTTTGAGCACTCTATCCAGAGTCTCAACATCTTAAGATGTTGAGGAGGAAGAGAAGGTTTATCAGATGCTAGGAAGGAAGCTGCTTCTTTCATTAATTCCTCATGAACGTTTCAGAAGTATCTTTTTTGCCCATTGTGGAAAAACAGGAGAATGGATTGAGCTAATTATTGGATTTAATCCATTCCCTTCCTCTTTTGGAGAAAAATTGCATAATGCAGAGGTTCTCGCCTCTGGGGGCGGGGAATGTCAGAGGGTGACTTATGGGCTTCTGGATAAATGTGTTAATCTGTTAACCTGAGTAGTGACAAGCCATCATCATGTCATCTGATAGTCACATTCCCAGACCAGGTGCAATCTGTGCAATGGCCTGTGATAATAATCTTAAAAAAGAGCAGGCGGAAGAAGTGTAATCAAGACAATGGTCAGAAAAAGGGAATTTGAGTCCAAGGCAGAAATATAGTGTTTTTAATTGACAGATTAACAGAGTTGGAAGGGACCTTGTAGGTCATCTAGGCCAACCCCCTACCCAAACAGGAGACCCTACGTTTTCTGACAAACTTGAAATCCTGGGCTTAGAAAGCTTAGAACTACGTCTCCTTCGGCACGACCTAAGCATAGCTCGTAAAATTATCTGCTACAACGTCCTTCCTGTCAACGACTACTTCAGCTTCAACCACAACAATACACGAGCACACAACAGATACAAACTCAAAGTGAACCGCTCCAAACTTGACTGTAGAAAATATGACTTTAGCAACAGAGTGGTAAATGCCTGGAACTCACTACCTGACTCTGTGGTTTCGTCACCAAACCCCCAAAACTTTACCCTTAGACTGTCCACTGTTGACCTCACCCGATTCCTAAGAGGTCAGTAAGGGGCATGCATAAGCGCACCAGCGTGCCTACCGTCCCTGTCCTAATGTTCCCTCTTATCAGTACCCATCTTATGTATATAAACAATGTTATATCTATGTATATTACCAACACTTACTTGACTAAATAAATAAATAAATAAATAAATAAATAAATAAATAAATAAATAAATAAATAAATAAATAAATAAATAAATAAATAAATAAATAAATGGCGGTCCAGTCTCTTCTTAAAAGTTTCCAGTGACGAAGCTCCCCAAAACCTCCGTAGGCAAGCTGTTCCAGTGGTTGATTGTACTCACTGTCAGAAAATTTCTCCTTATTTCTAGGTTGAATCTCTCCTTGATCAGTTGACTATTGCAACAGACTCTACATGGGGCTACCCTTGAAGAACGTTCGGAGACTGCAGCTAGTGCAGAATGCGGCGGCGCGTGTGGTGATGGGTGTCCCTAGATACACCCATGTGACACCCATCCTTCGCGAACTGCACTGGCTGCCTATAGGTCTCCGAGCGCAATTCAAGGTGTTGGTGATTGCCTTTAAAGCCCTACATGGCTTAGGACCAGTTTACCTCCGAGACCGCCTTCTCCAACATACCTCCCTAAGACTGATTAGAGCCCACAGAGTTGGTCTGCTGGTGGTCCCGTCAGCCAAACAATGTCGGCTGGCGGGCCCACGAACGAGGGCCTTCTCTGTGGCAGCACCAGCTCTCTGGAATACACTACCCCCCGAGATCCGCATTATTCCCACCCTGCCAGCCTTCAGAAAAGCAGTTAAAACATGGCTTTGTCGACAGGCCTGGGGCCAATGATTTTAATACAATATCGATCATTATTGGCCCCATGAATGATTTATTGTATGGGTTTTTAAATTGTGGTTTTTAATGTTTTTAAATGTTTTAATATCTTTTGTTTTTAATGTTTTTTTTATATTTGTTGTTGCATGTGAATTTTTATTGTTGTGAGCCGCCCAGAGTTTCTGTGGAGTGGGCGGCATACAAATGCAACTAATAAATAAATAAGTTTCCATCCATTATTCCTTGTCTGGCCTTCAAGTGCCTTGGAAAATAGGTTGACCCCCTCCTCTCTGTGGCAGCCCCTCAAATATTGGAAGACTGCTATCATGTCTCCCCTGGTCCTTCTCTTCACTAGACTAGCCATGCCCAGTTCCTGTAACCATTCTTCATATGTTTTAGTCTCAAGTCTCCTAATCATCCTGGTTGCTCTCCTCTGCACTTTTTCTAGAGTCTCAATATCTTTTTTACAGCGTGGTGACCAAAACTGGATGCAGTATTCTAGGTGTGGTCTAGCTAAGGCTTTATAGAGTGGTATTAGTACCTCACTCGATCTTGATTGTCTCCCTCTGTTAATGCAATTTAGGATTGCATTGTTGGTGCAATTTAGGATTGCAATGTGAGAAAGTGTCTCAGAGTTAACCCTCCTTATTTGTCAGGAAGAGAAGGGGAGGGAGGGAGGAGGGAGGCACTTTCAGACTTGCAAGATTCTATTACTGTTACTCTATAATAAAAGAGTTAAATAAATAAAATAAAAAGTAGTATTAGTGTACGTAGCCTTGGTTTCCTACTCTGGTCTATGTCGAAGGGTTGAAACCTTTTACATTTGAAAAAGGTCTCCATTGTCCAAGAGCTCTTGTACAAGTGACTTAGTGATCATTTGAAGTTACAATGGCATTGAAAAAAAGGGACTTACAACTGGTCCTCGCACATACGACCCTTGCCGCCTCTACACAGTGACATGATCAAAATTCAGGCACTTGGTAACTAGCATGCGTTTATGACAGTTGCAGCATCCCAGGGTCATGTCATCACCATTTGTGACCTTCCTAGCCAGCTTCCAACAAGCAAACTCAATTCGGGGGGGGCAGATTTGTTTAACGCCCACATGATTCACTTAACAACTGCAGATCCGCTTAACAACCATGGCAAAATTATCACTTGGTTGCTTTTGTTTGCAGGCGTTTCATTAAACAGACTAGGTAACGTCATCAGTGCCAGTAAGGAGTGCAGTTTCAAACGGCACTCCTCACTAGCACTGATGACGTTACCTAGTTGGGTAATGAAACGTCTGCAAGAAAATGATCAAGCTCAGAGAACAAAGAGGGCCTCTCATGTCAACCCTTCTCCTTTATTAGTCCAGGAATGTTTTAGAAATAAATGTGTTGATTCCCATATCTTTCTTTTTTAAATAAGATACTGTAAAAATAAAATCATGGGGGGAAGCAGCACCTAATGGGCATCCCTACTGATGAGATTAGAGAGCTATGGCAGTTATGTTGTGTTGGGAGGAAGGCACATTTATTTAGGTAATAGCAATAGCAATAGCACAGTGATGGCCAAACTATGGCACGGGTGCCACAGGTGGCACACGAAGCCATATCTGCCGGCACGTGAGCTGTTGCCCTAGCTCAGCTCCAGCGCGCATGTGCATGCCTGCCAGCTGATTTTTGGCTCACGCGGAGGCTCTGGGAGGGCGATTTCAGCCTCTGGAGGGCCTCCGGGGTGGCGGGGGGAGCGTTTTTGCCCTCCCCAAACTCCAAGAAAGCCTCTGGAGCCTGGGGAGGGCGAAAAAACGGGCCTACTGGGCCCACTGGAAGTCGGGTAATGGGGGAGTGGTAAGGTGACCAGACGTCCCGATTTTAGCGGGACAGACCCGCTTTTTAATGATTTGTCCCGCGTCCCGCCCGTCCTCTAAAAAGTCCCGATTTTTTGAAAGGGACGAGGGAGGGCTGGGGGGCGGGCTCTCCCCTGCAGGGACGGCCGGCTGCGGCTCATGGGGGGCGAAAGACAAATACAATTTTCGGCGGGCACGGCTTTGCAAGGGCTCTTCGCAGTCTACAAGCCGCCGGGCATGCACTGGAGGGCGGTGAAGGACATGGTGGAGAGGCGCCTGATGCAGCCGCCCCGCTCTCTCAAAAAGGCCGGCGTCGCGGTGGGCGGGGCGGCCCGAGCGAAGGAGTCGCATCCATGGCCCTCGGGCCGGCGCTGGCTCAGCAGGCCGGGGCCGCCACCGCAGCCTTCCCGCCGCCGGGACTGGGGGCCCAGCCGCAGCAGCAGCAGCAGCAGACTTCTCAGCTCGGGCCGGCCGTGGGCGGCGGGCGGGCGTCCCGCGTTGACTCCTCCGGCGCTGGCCGGGATGGCCGCCGCGGGCGAGGAGGAGCTCTTCTCCATCAGGTCGGCGGGCATCGTGGCCGCGGGAGAGCCGGCGTGACTCGGGATCCGGTGCAACGTCCCCTGCAGCGAAGCAGGCGGGCGGGCAGGGGGGGTGGCCCCTCAGGCGGCGGCGACTGCCGGCCCTTCCCAGTACGGCACCCCCCCCGCTCTTTCCTGCGGCCGGAGCTGCCGGGCTAGCGAGCCTCCCCCAGCCCTACGCAACCCCGGCCGGCTCCCTACCTGGCGGCCGCTATTTATAAACTGCCCTGCACGCAAACGGCTCTTGTGAAACTTGCCAAACTTTCTTTCCCACAGTGACTTTCAGCCAATGGGAGCGGGAGGCACGGCCGGCCCGAGCTGAGAGGCCTGCTGCTGCTGCTGCGGCTGGGCCCAACCCAGCCGTCCTCGAGTGCCTGCAGGTTGCCGCGAGGTTAGCGGGCGGCGCGGGACCCCCGGGCGGGCGGGGGGGGGAGGGAGGAGGAGAGCCAAGAGACGCTGGGGGCTGCTCCCCTTCCCAAGCCAGCCCAAGCCACTGCCGGCTCCCGAAGGGGAGGCGGGAGGCGAGGAAAGGCCTCCCGCCTCTCCCCCCCACCTGGACGCCGACATTAGCGGTCTTTTGCCCTCTGCGCATGCGCAGCGTTCTGCGCATGCGCAGAGGGCAAAACCCGGCGTCCAGGCGGCCCCGCCCCCCGTCGGTGTCCCGCTTAAAAAAAAAAATCTGGTCACTTTAGGGAGTGGGGGATGTCACGCATGCATGCGCAGGGGGGTGGGGTAAGTGGGGGGCTTTGAATTATGGGTGTGGGCACACATGTGCGTGCAATAGCGCGCCCACGCACTATTTCGGCACCCGAGGGAAAAAAGGTTCGCCATCACTGCAATAGCACTTTACTTATATACCGCTTCATAGTGCTTTACAGCCCTCTCTAAGCGGTTTACAGAGTTCAGCATATTGCCCCCAACAATCTGGGTCCTCATTTTACCGACCTCGGAAGGATGGAAGGCTGAGTCAACCTTGAGCCTAGTGAGATTTGAACAGCTGAACTGCTGAAGTAGCAGTCAGCCTGCAGTGGCTGCATTTAACCACTGCACCACTTCAGCTCTTACACCAGGGGTCCCCAAACTTGGCAACTTTAAGACTTGTGGACTTCAACTCCCAGAATTCTCCAGCCAGCTATGCTGGCTGGAGAATTCTGGGAGTTGAAGTCCACAAGTCTTAAAGTTGCCAAGTTTGAAGACCTCTGTATTAGACTTATATCCTGGCTTTTCTTCCGGAGCTCAAGATAGTGCACATATTTTTGAATCAGTGAACAATCCTATGAAAAAGCCAATAGAAGTAGTCCTTGATTTACAACAGTTTGTTTACTGACCATTCAAAGTTGCAACAGGATTGAAAAAAAGTGACTTACGACCGTTTTTCGCACTTCTGTCTTTTGCAGCATCCCTAGGGTCACATAATTTACATTCGGATGCTTGACAATTGACTCACATTTATGACATTTGCACTGTCCTAGGGTCGTATGATCCCCTTTTGTGACCTTCTGACAAGCAAAGCCAATTGGGGAAGCCAGATTCACTTAACAACCGTGTTACTAACAACTGCAGTGATTCACTTAAGAAAATGTGGTAAGAAAATGGGGGCAAACTCACTTAACAAATGTCTCACTCAGGAACATAAATTTTGGACTCAATTGTGGTCATAAGTTGAGGACTATCTGTACAATCCTAGGCTGCATTAATAGAGGGATAGAATCAAGCTCATGTGAAGTACTAGTACTGCTTTACAAAGCCTTAGTAAGATCACACTTAAAATACTGTATGCAGTTTTTATCACCACAATATAAAAAAGATGTTGTGACTCTAGAAAGAGTGCAGAGAAGAGCAACAAGGATGATTAGGGGGCTGGGGTGATATTATAGCAGTGTTCCAATATTTGAAGGGTTGCCACAAAGAAGAGGGGGTCAAACTATTTTCCAAAGCACCAAAAGGCACAAAGAAACAATGGATGAAAAGTAATCAAGGAGAGAAGTAACTTAGAACTAAGGAGAAATTTCGGTGAGAACAATCAACCAATGGAGTGGCTTGCCTTCAAAGGTTGTGGATGCTCCATCACTGGAGGCTTTGAAGAAGAGACTGGACAGTCATTCATCTGAAATACTATAAGGTCTCCTGCTTGAGCAGGGGATTTGACTAGATCAGTGATGGCAAACCCTTTCGGCATCCGCCGTGCTCGTCGGGGCCGCAACCCGGAAGAGGACCTGCCCAGGGGGCATGCGCACATCGGAAAATGAACTTCCGGTTTCTGGCACGCACATGCGCACCGGCCTGCTAGTCTTCCAGTTACTGGCATGCAGTGGTGGGTTCCTACCGGTGCGGTCCACTCTATAGCACCGGTAGCGGCCCGCTGGTGACGTCACAGTACCGGTGCAGTCGGTTGCCGGTGCCTGGGCACCGCCATTGTTTTTTTAAAAAAATTCTTCTGCGCATGCCCAGAAGCCGAGCTTCCGGCACTGCGCATGCGCTGCCTTCCTACCCCACAGTGAGTCCAAGCAGGGGAGGATGGCTGAGGGAGCGCGTGAGACGCTGAAAGAACGGGCGGCAGGAGCTATCTCCATTCCCCTCCCTTCAGCAGTCCGAGAAGCCATGAATGCGCGATGATGATCCTAGGCATTTTTGCACATTCGAGGCTTCTCGAGCTGCTGAGGGGAGGGGGAATGGGCGGCAGGACCTATCTCAGTTCCCCTCCCTTCAGCAGTCCGAGAAGCCACACCCACCCGGTCACATGGCCGGCAAGCCATGCCCACCCGGTCACATGGCTGGCAAGCCACACCCACAAAATAAGCCACGCCCACAGAGTGGTAGTAAAAACATTAGGAACCTGCCCCTGCTGGCGTGCATGCGTGCACAACGATCAGCTGTCCGGCGTGCATATTCGTGCCGGAAAACGGAAGACCAGCTGTTCCAGTTTCCGGTGTGAGCATGCACGCCGGTCAGCTGATCATCGTGCGCGCATGTGCGACAGAAACCCGGAAGAGGAATGGGCGATGCTGTGCATGCCAAGCAACATGGCTCCGCGTGCCGCTTCGGGCACGCATGCCATAGTTTCGCCATCACGGGACTAGATGACTTCCAAGCTCCCTTCCAACTCTGTGGTTCTATGATGTCTATTTTATTTATTTATTTATTTATTTATTTATTTATTTATTTATTTATTTATTTATTTATTTATTTATTTATTTATTTATTTATTTATTTATTGAGATTTATATACCGCCTCACAGTGCAAGCACTCTCTAAGCGGTTTACACCAGTAAGCAATGTATATTTATATTGCCCCCAACAATCTGGGTCCTCATTTTACCTACCTCGGAAGGATGGAAGGCTGAGTCAACCTTGAGCCGGTGAGATTTGAACCGCTGACCTGCGGATCAGTGTCAGCTAAAGTGTCAGCCTGCAGTACCTGCCTCTAACTGCTGCGCCACCTCGGCTCCTAGAACTACTAGGAATTTAAACTTGCTTTGGATAAACACTTATATGAGTCCTCAGGGAGTAGGGCGGCATATAAGAACACTAAACAAACAAACAAACAAACAAACAAATAAATGTATGTTTTAACTGTTTGACTTGGTGACTTTCTAGGCAAATGCTCTCCATGCTACCCTATCAAACACAGCTTTTTTCATCTTGTTGGTTGTTCATCTTTGCTTGAGTTATGACGATCAAGCCAACGAGTTCTTTGCTTGCCCCTTCTTCTCGTTCCATTAACCATTCCTAGCACCACTGACTTCTCCCATGAATTTGCACGCATGACATGGCCAAAGTAAATCAGACGTAGTGTTATGATTTTGGCTTCTAGTGATGTCTCTGCTTTGATACGATTCAGCACCTCTCTGTTGGTTGACTTGGCTGTCTGTGGTACTTGCAATAATTTACCTCAGCACCACAGTTCTAAGGCATCAGTTCTTCTTTGATCGGCCATTCTCAGTGTCCAAAATAATTAAAAATCAGTAAAACATTAAAAACAATAATTAAAATTAACTAAACTAAAACTAATCACCAAACCAAAAATAAAGAAATTAAAAAGAAAACAAAAAATGAACTGAAAAGGCAGACTCAATGGACTGCTAGGTCTTCTTCCACCGTCAGTTGTTTGTATTTCTATATTTCTAAAAGGTGATGCTCTGGGAGACTATGGTCTCAAGGACGCCCAGTTTAGGGTAGTCCAACAGCTTGTGGATATAGATTTGCAATATTTAAGATCTAGAGCCAATAAAACCTGCTCCTCGTTGATTTTCAGGCATTCTAATAATTATGGATTGAGGATGGCTTCATATCTCTATACTCTAACCATTCCCAAGTATATAAGAGTTTTTTCCCTAGCCTGTTTTAATGTTTTGCCCTCAGCACTACTCGACGGGCGATTTAAGAGGCTCCTGATTAGTGAGCGACTATGCCCCTGTGATAGGGCTGAGGTTGAAACTGTGCAGCATGTCTTATCATACTGCCCTATATAACACAGCCAGAATTAAATTATTGTCTCTTCTTGGAAATGATCACTCTGGTTCTAATGCTAGTAATTTGGCCTTATATTGTCTAGGCCTAGGGGATGATTCCTCCTATATTACTTCTCAGGTTTCAAAATTTTTCTTAAGAGCTGTAACTATTAGAGGAGAACGTTGTAATTCCCTTTAGCCAAGACTTCTGGTGTTAATTGTTTGTGATTGTATTTTGGTCTGTGACTGTAAAATAAAAATTTATTATATTTCTAAAAGGTTGGGTTGGGATAGAGTGACTGACCTGAATTCACCCAATGAACATCTGTGGTTGAGAGTGGAGAGAACCTAGGATTCCCCACTTCTATTCCAACACTTAAACCAGGGGTCTCCAACCACTGGCTGAGGAATTCTGGGAGTTGAAGTCCACCAGTCTTAAAGTTGCCAAGGTTGGAGACCCCTGACCTAAACTACTCCACACTGGTTTTCCTTTGAAAAAAACCCGACCATTTATGGTTGCATATGCTTTAGTCACTTCACATTTGGATTACTGCGGTGTGTTTTAGGTAGGGCTGCCCTTGAAGTCTATCCAGAAGCTACAACTGGTCTAGAATGCAGCAGCATGCACAGCATTAAGTGTTTCCAGGTTTGTCCACATTACAAGCTGCACTGGCTCCCAGTTGTGTCTTCCAGGTGCAAATCAACATGCTGGTTATCACCTGCAAAGCTCTACGAAGGAAATGGCCTGGTTATTTGCGGGATCACTTCTCCCTGAGGTGACTATCCAACCCCACCAGGTTAGATAGGTTTTATTTATTTATTTATTTTGGTTTTCTTATATGCCGCCCTACTCCCGAGGGACTCAGGGCGGCGTAGGCAAGTTCAGGTCCCTTCCCTGAAATGTGGCCACAGAGTGGGAGTTTGGAAACCTCCCCACCCACCCACCCACCCCGCCACCCACCCATCATCCAGCAACTTCTCCCCCC
Source organism: Diadophis punctatus similis (assembly GCA_023053685.1). NCBI lineage: Eukaryota > Metazoa > Chordata > Lepidosauria > Squamata > Dipsadidae > Diadophis > Diadophis punctatus. The sequence goes on from JALIGW010000001.1 coordinate 312,275,103, forward strand.
ACACAACCTTTAGCTTACCAGAAGGCCATCATATAAAAAACGTATCAAGAATGGTTGCAGGATTTGTGTTTGGCTAGTCTAGAGAAAAGAAGGACTAGGGGGGACATGATAGCAGTATTCCAGTATTTGAGAGGATGCCACAAAGAGGAGGAGGTCAATTTATTCCCCAAAGCACCAGAAGGCAGGAGAAGAAACAATGGATGGAAACTAATCAAGGAGAGAAGCAACCTGGAATTAAGGAGAAACTTCCTAACAGTGAGGACAATTAACCAGTAGAACAGGTTGCCATCAGAAGTTGTGGGTGCTTCATCACTGGAGGTTTTTAAGAAGAGACTGGACAGTCACTTGGCTGAATTGGTATAGGGTCTCCTTCTTCAGTTGGACCAGAAGACCTCCAAGGTCCCTGGAAAAAATCTGGTTGTCTTTTGAAAAGTTACCTTTGGGACAACCATGATCTGGATGACCGAGACTCTCCATAGACATCAAGACCAGGCCTTTTACCTAGGTGCCGGCTAGAGTGAAGCTATCTGGAGTTAATCATGGCACATTCCAAGGAGATGACTGAGGTGAAACAAATTTTGTTTTATTTTTATGGTTGCATGGCTTGGGGTTTTTAATAACTCTGGGTTTTATTGCTGTTGTAAGCCACCCATAGCTATGCTTTAAGATAAAAGCAGCCATAGAAATCTCGTAAATACATAAACAAATAGTAATGAACCCTCACTAATGCAGGCATCAATCTCTCATTTTCAATGGAATTATGTTAATTTTTACAGTAGCTGTTGCAATAATTGCTCTTACTCATGTCTTAGTCATCTCACCTTTGGACGCTTGCAATGTGCTCTACAGACGGCTGTCCTTGAAGAGCATCTGGGAGCAGCATTGATCCAGAATGCAAGGACTCGGATATTTATGGGGGCTTCAAAAATCTGCCCTTGGGCCATCCCTATTGTGGTTAGTCTTATGACTGATGGCAGTTTTCCCCAATCACATCCTTTCCTACTTGAGTTGGGATAATTCTCAGTATTTCTGATTACCGTATTTTTCGGAGTATAAGACGCACCGGAGTATAAGACGCACCTTAGTTTGGGGGGAGGAAAACAATGGAAAAAGGCCTCTGCCTCCAAGCAATTTGCCAAACAGCAAACAGCACAGATGATATACATTGTTTGCTGTGTATTTCTGTGCATGTATGCCTGACCCATAGAAATGGCAAAGAATTTGAGAAATGTACATTATGGCAGAAAGTTTTCTTAAATGTAGTCCCTCTAACTCTTCCCAATTATTTAAATAGATCTACTCCAAGGTAACTAAACTCTAATACTAAACAGGACACTGTTACATTTCAGACTATACTTGTACAGAGCTGTTAAAATTAATTAAAATTTCTGGAAGTATACATTATTTTCTATTAAAAGAAGATACAATAGCACTGGGCCTCTTCAGAACAAGCATTTATTTTAAAAGCTTCTTTATTTTGTTAAATTGTCTAGATTTACAGGGATCGCCAATCTTGGCAACTTTAAGACTTGTGGACTTCAACTCCCAGAATTCCACAGCCAGCAAAGCTAACAAAGCTGGCTGTTGAATTCTGGGAGTTGAGGTCCACAAGTCTTAAAGTTGCCAAGGTTGGAGACCCCTGGCTCTAGAACAATAATGAAGCAGTCTTTAAAAAATAAGTCTAATAATTTGAACATTCTACAGACATTTATAATTATTCACTTACCCCCTTCCATCCAGTTCAGCAAAAAATAAAAATCTGCATATCTCTCCCAGCTATTTGCCTCTTTGCAGTTAGTTTCACTTTCATTTTCCCACGTGGCTAACCTAATCAGCTGTACGTCGGGAAGCTACTAGTGTAAGGTGACCAGACGTCCCGATTTTGGCGGGACACACCCGCTTTTTCACCATTTGTCCCGCGTCCCGCCCGCCCTCTTAAAAAGTCCCGATTTTTTAAAACAATGCCCGACTAGGGCATTCTTTCAAAAAATCGGCCTGCAGGCACTCGAGGACGGCCAGGTTGGGCCCAGCCGCAGGGGCAGCAGCAGCAGCAGCAGGCCCTCTCAAAATCGGGACATCTGGTCACCTTACATTTAGTCCTCTGGTGAGCTTTTACCCTTTTTTTTTACTACCCGGAAACAGCGCTAGCAGCGCATTACCAGGGTGCGGGCAACCACGGCTTGCCATTCTCCAACCAAGAGCTTCAGCGGTTCCCTGTGCGCATGTCTCCCTGTCGCGCGTTCCCAATTTGCGCCTGCGTGGAGCGCCTGGCTGGCCGTCAGCCTTTCTTTTGGTCAGGCCCATTGCAAGGCAGCTCCACCCAGGGTGCGGGCAACCACGGCTTGCCATTCTCCAACCAAGAGCTTCAGCGGTTCCCTGTGGGATGTCGTGCTGGGAGATCCAGTCCGACCCGGTCGTTGGAAGGTTGTGCATGTGTGTGTGAGAGAGAAAAAACTCGAGCACTTTAGCACACCCGGAGGAACAGCGCGACAGGGAGACATGCGCACAGGGAACCGCTGAAGCTCTTGGTTGGAGAATGGCAAGCCGTGGTTGCCCGCACCCTGGTAATGCGCTGCTAGCGCTGTTTCCGGGTAGTAAAAAAAAAGGGTAAAAGCTCACCAGAGGACTAAATGGAAAGGCCTCGGCCCCCAAAGGAAATTTAGGTTTTGCAGATACCAGGAAGGGAGGTAGGGGAGAAAGCATCACGTGAACCCGGCACCCCGTCCTGCCTGCCCCGCCCCGTACTCAGCTCTTGACTTTTGCCCTCTGCGCATGCGCAGCGTTCTGCACATGCGCAGAGGGCAAAATTAAATATAAAGTACAAACATTTTTGTTTTTTTCTCATAATATTTCGTCATAATATTAATAACATAATATTATTCTAAATTAACTTACTAACTTCAATAAACAAAAAAAGAAAATGAAAGAAGAATAAACAAATCTTTAACAAACTATATATATCTAATATTATTAACATTAAAAATAACCTCAAAATTATATAAAACTTAACTAAATATTGCATAGGTAATCATTAGATAGGGAAAAGAAAAAATACAATCATATTAGTCTCTATCCGTCCAATATATTTCAACATCACATCGTTTTGTATCTTGATAGTTCATCTTTTAATAGTTCAATAAATTCGAATTTGTCGACTCGTCTCCCGTCTGATCCCAGACCTCCATCTCCTTTTCCCCAGCTATCTGGTTCAGGCACTCCTTTTGGGTTTTTGAATCTATTTCCTTTTGATCCATCAAAGGTGGCTTCCCCTCCTCCTCCTCTTTTATTTTCATACATCCTTCCTCTGGAATCTTGGATATATCAGCCTTTAGAACATTGACATAAAATTCAGTAGCTTTTTTTATCGTGTTGAGCCGGTATCTTTTTCCAGAAAATTTCACTGTTACTCCAACTGGCGCTTCCCATTTATATTGTAAATTTAATCTCTTAAATTCATCAATCAAAAAAGTATAGCTTTTTCTGGCTTTAAGCATTTTAGAGGGGATTTCTTTCCAAATCTTTAGTTCCTGACCATTCACCATAAGATTATTGTTAAACGTTGCTTGTATAATTCTGTTCCGTAAAGCTCTTGTGGTAAAATATATAACAATGTCCCTTGGTAAATGCTTTTGTTTAGCGTACCACGAATTGATTCTGTATATTTTGTCGATTTGTGTAGCCAATTCCACTTTAGAAATTCCAGACACCTGATCCAATATGTCAACCATCCTGCCTTTTAAATTTTCATATAATCCTTCTTTCAAACCTCTAATCCTTATAGCAACTTCCATGGATCTGAACTGTGTCATTAAGACCTCTTTTTCAAAATTTGCAATATCATTTTGGATTTTATCTATGTAATTCACCGAAGTTGCCAAAGCTTGTTTATTTGTTTCAATACGTTCTGCCAAAACTTCAATATTTGTTGCCAAGCCTTTGCAAACCTCTAACACATCAAATCTGAGTTGTTGATTCATATTCTTCAAAGCAGCCTGCATTTTTTTGTCTATCTCACTTATTTTCTGATTAAATTCCAAAGTAAGTTCATGTTTCATAATCTTTAAATTATTTAATAAATTTTCAGGTGTCAAAAGCTGTGGAGGTGTTAGCTCAGTGTTAAGTTGCATTTTAAAAATATATCCAGATGAATAGTCATTTCTTTTAGTCAAAACAATCTTTCCAGACTTTGAAGCCATTGGTGTTTCAAAAGAGTACAAAAAAGAAAGAAAGCCAGATGCCTGATTAAAGTTCTTTCCAGTTTAAAAATCAGATAGTCTTTTATTATTGGAAATATTTCTATTATAACTTTAGTCCAGAGTTAGGAGACAGACCGGGAAGTCGTGCTGGGAGATCCAGTCCGACCCGGTCGTTGGAAGGTTGTGCATGTGTGTGTGAGAGAGAAAAAACTCGAGCACTTTAGCACACCCGGAGGAACAGCGCGACAGGGAGACATGCGCACAGGGAACCGCTGAAGCTCTTGGTTGGAGAATGGCAAGCCGTGGTTGCCCGCACCCTGGTAATGCGCTGCTAGCGCTGTTTCCGGGTAGTAAAAAAAAAAGGGTAAAAGCTCACCAGAGGACTAAATGGAAAGGCCTCGGCCCCCAAAGGAAATTTAGGTTTTGCAGATACCAGGAAGGGAGGTAGGGGAGAAAGCATCACGTGAACCCGGCACCCCGTCCTGCCTGCCCCGCCCCGTACTCAGCTCTTGACTTTTGCCCTCTGCGCATGCGCAGCGTTCTGCACATGCGCAGAGGGCAAAATTCAAATGGCGCCGAGGCGGGCCCGCCCCCCCGTCCCGCTTTAAAAAAAAAAATCTGGTCACTTTATACTAGTGACTTGCTTGGCTTTGCAGGCTCTTCCCTCTTTGCTGCAAACAGGTAAATTGCTGGAAGACAGAGGCCAAAAGGTGGGGGTGGCTGGGTGGGTGGGGCTGCATTCGGTGTATAAGACGCACCCAAGTTTTCACCCTCTTTTTTGGGGTAAAAAGGTGTGTCTTATACTCCGAAAAATATGGTATGTTGCTTTGGAATTTTGGAGCTGTAATCCTATCAAGGCTGGGTAGAACCAGGCTGGAAAGACCATTCTATGCACACAAAAATTGCAACTCTCAATTTAATCATAGAATAACAGAGTTGGAAGAAACCTTGGAGGTCTTCTAATCCAATCCTCTGTTCAAGCAGGAGACTTTATACTGTTTCAGACAAATGGCTGCCCAGTTTCTTCTGAAAAACCTCCCATGATGGAGCCCTCACAACTTCTGAAGGCAAGTCGTTCCACTGATTAATTGTTCTCACTGCCAGGAAATTTCTCCTTATTTCCAGCTTGGATCGCTCCTTCATAAGTTTCCATCTGTTGCTTCTTGTTCTGCCTTCAGGTTTAAGACTTGTGGACTTCAACTCCCAGAGTTCCTCAGCCAGCAAAGCTGAGGAAAAAAAATCTGTCTCTGCCTACCAGCATCCATTGGTATTCATCTGGCTAGCGTCCTGTTAGTGTGTGAGAGAGTTGAGTGTTTGGAAACTCAAACAGTATATGCTGTGTGAACAAGAAGGATACAGGAAGGAGTCTGTGCGTGACTTAGCTCAACTGTTCTGTAGTAAAGCTGCTTGCTGCTGTGAAAGCAAAAGCGAAACTGAATCTCCTCTCCTTGTGTTTTGCATTTGGATCAGATTTCTTTTCAGGTGGGGAGGGGGGAGTAGAACTCCTTAGCATCAGAGCTTGTTAATAATAATTTAAGAAATACTCATGCTCCGATGGTCATTTTGAAAAATCCTTTCTTAGTGAGCACCTAGAAGCCAAGAGGAACATATGTGGCAAATTTCAAGTTTGTAGGCTTTACGGTTCTGGAGATTTTGTGATTAATGCGTGAGTGATTTTCGCTTATATATATATATATATAGATTGGAACAATGCTATTTTATTGTGAGTTGGACTAAGGAGAAATTTCCTAAGGGTGAGACCAATCAAGTTGGCCATGCCCACCCAGTCACATGACCCATTTCCCACAGAAAACACCGGGAGCCACAAATCCTAGGTAGGTGTGGCTGGGAGGGTTATGTGACATTGAGTTGGCCATGACCACTCATGCACATGACCACCAAGCCATGCCCACCAAGCCACGCCCACAGAACCAGTAGTAAAAAAATTGAATCCCACCAATTCATATGTCACGTAATATGTCATCCAGTCACCTAATCATCTTTATTGCTCTTTTCTGCACTCTTTCTAGATTTTCAGTATCTGTGATGTATCATGGTGACCAAAACTAGAGGCAGTATCCCAAGTGCAGTCTTACCAAAGCATTATAAAGTGGCACTAATACGTCACATTTAGAAAGGGTTCCTGGTCTAATCTTTGTTATTGATAATCTTTGTTATTTGATATTGATAATCACACACAGTTTCCCTGTGCAGAAGCAGTCTTTTATAAATACAAATTACTTTTGATGCTTCATTTGTGAGCTTCCCAAAGGCCACCTGTTGGAAATAGGGTTAATGATGGATAATGGCTCAGCGAGACTTCTCATAAATTTAAGAAAGGGAATCCTCATTTTCATATTTATTTATGATTATTAAAACATTATATGTATGTATACACCTCCTTATTCAGTTGACCAAAGGAAAACTGTCTCCTTAAGACTGATCATAGTCTCTCTCTCTCTCTACATCACCTGGTTAATCATTGCTGGAAGCAATAATCTTCAAGGAGTTACTTCCCATTTCAAAGCTGGAAAATGCAGTAGACAAGAACTGCATGAAAGGGATAGCTGCAGGGCACAAAGCATCCTGCTTTCATAACTATAAACTGAGTTAGACACTTACAGAACCATTGCATTCATGAGCAACTGTTTGAGGCTGTGCACAGTGTTTTTATAGCATTAGTTGCATATCTTGAAGCTACTCACTCTTGGGGTTGGGGAAAAAAGGGAAGGGAAGGGAAGAAGAAGGAAGGAAGGTTATTCCTTGTTTTATTGCTCTTGCTTCTGTTGATATTATAGTACTTAATTGGTTTCTTATTTACATAGAGTTTAGATCTCAATAGTACAGCATAATGAATTGAATAATTGTTATTGTGTAAGTATCACCATAGCAATGGTCCTTTACAAGAAGACCAGTCCATGTCCCGAAGGGTTTACACCCTTTAGACCGTACATGTGCATGGACAGTTCAATGCAATGGCATGAAAGCAATCATCCTTTGAGCAAGGCCATCCAAAGGTTACAAGCAGCAGGTCTTTGAGGATCTTCCAAGGACAGCAGGGGTACAAAGTGACTTTCAAGATTCCACAACAAAACGATCTCGGTTTATTCTGGTAGGCGGACAAAGTTTACAAGCTGTTTCTTCCTGATAATGTCATTTTTATATCCATCCCGTGCTTGACATAGGCAAATTTTTAAAATGCCTATTTCCTTGGCATGGCATTGGGCATGTTGGTATGATAAAAGTCACGGTGTGCCAGTGGGTGGGTGCTAGTGTTCGGAAGCGTCTGTACTTTGCTTTCTTAAAATACATACGCTGGACTCTAAGGATATGGAACCCTTTGTAAAACATGATCTTCTCTCTCCCACGTCTCAGAACCACTGACCTTTGATGGTTGGTGTTATTTGAGAATAATAACTGACAGAGGTTTTGTTTTTTGAATGGCTTAATTTCCTATTCAGGTGGCTTCAGAGAAAAGGTGGCATATGAATTGGTGCAAACTATGACAACAATAAATAAAACAATAATAGCGATCTATAACAGGGATAGAGAAAACCTGAAGATATCCAAACTAGAGAAGCACATAAGCATATAAAGAAAAAAGGAAATGCCTCATCCCTGACATTAAAATCAAAACAATATTGATCTGTATATTAAAAAAAGGTCCATCCATCATTCATAAGGAGCCATTAAGAGGCTCCCTATGAATGATCTTCCAGCTGAACTCTCTCCAATGTGGCACCTTTTAAAAGGGGTAAAAGTACCACATGACAAATCCCAAACTTGGCTTTCAATAGAAGAGAATATATGTAGCTCAGGGGTGAACTATGGAGTCCTTGATGCTCTCTGAACTTGGTTGTGTGCTTGCAGATGTTTCAGTGCCAATGGATGTGGGGCTTGCTCTCCTGTTTACATACAGTAGCTTGCCGTGCCATTGTTGGTGCAAGTGTGGTTTTTTTCTTGGTGGTTCCTTGACTGTTTTCTTCTTGATTGTTTGCCTGGTATTAATTTCTGTTTATCTGGATGTTGTTTGCTGGAGGAGATGCGTTCTGGTCTTTTTGTTTCTTTCTTAGCTTTGAATGGTGTGTAAATGTGGTTTATCTCTGTGTATCTATCGATAACTGATTTGTCTAAATGCCAAACTTCCAGGAATTCCTGGAATAGCCAGAATCATCAACTTCTGCCTTACTACCTATTTTCAGTTTGATGGACAAAATATACCAGCAATTTTTTTTAATGGAACGTTCATTATAATTGACGATTTAGGATCCTCCTCATGGATTGCATTTGTAGGTAAGCCAGCTTTGGGTATATGGCTTGGATTTGTCTCCAGAAAATTCTAAACTGAAAGGTGCTTCCCCACCCCGTTTTTTTTTTTTTTTTTTGCTAACAGCTTAAATACTTGTACCTGCCTGTTTGTAATACTATCTGTTTTTGCTGGCTTAATTAACTGGCTGATGAGTGAAAGCTATGCAGGAAAATGCAGGAGGAAGAAATAAAGGATTATTTTGCTTGTCTTCTTCTCTTCCTTCTTCTTCTGAACTGCATTGTTAGCTAATCTTTCAGGCAATCAAGCTTAACCATGAGAACCTAAAGATGGCAATTATGAAGATGTGTGGAATCATTTTTGACTCCTAGCAGCCGCATAGATGGATAGATTTTCTCCACGAAAACCAAAGAATGCCCCTATCAAACCCCATCTTAATCCAGCATTTTATTTCTCACTGTGGTCATCCAGAGAAAGCTACCATGGTGAAGTGGTGAAAGTCCTGAAAGAGAAATGAGAAGACTCAGGTTTCGGTCCTGCCTTAGGCTGGGTGACTTCTCAGCTGTGATCAGCATCAGGCTCTGAAACAAATTGGCTGATCAGCAAAATCACTCATCACAACATGCATTGGTAGCTCTGGCTTAAAGCTGTTGGAAGAAATATCCATTTGGTTCAGTTCCAATCTGGGAGAAAGGCACTGGAGAAAAAATGGAGGATGGAGACTAATTGTAAAGAGGGTCCATTTATTAATGAAGCAGAACCACCAAGCACGTGTGATTCTGGGTAGCTGAACACATGGAGTTGAGAGTGAGAGGTTTTTATACCTTCTCTTGGGCTTTGAACTTGAGCTTCCTGTTCATGTTCAAGAACATGTACTCTATTGGCTGTTGTCAGACTCCCATGGGGCCATGTACAAATCCTAGGAGTCAGGGGTGGGTTCCGGTTTTCTTTACTGCCGGTTCGCTCAGGGCCACGCGGTGTGTGTTGCGCGCCGCACGTACGGTGCTTTGCGCGTGTGTGCATGCACAGTGCTAAAACAAAGCTGCTGCGCATGCGCAAAAGCAAAAAACAAGAAAGCGCCGCCTATGGCGCCACCGAGGAAACCGACTCGGGGGCGTGGCAGGCCTGGGTCGCTGCCAGTTCCAGCGACCCAGGCCGGTAAGTTACTACCGGTTCTATAGAACCAGTCTGAACTGGGAGGAACCCACCTCTGCTAGGAGTTTGTCTGGGCTAAGTTTGGTTGAGGTTTGGGCTGATGCAATGAAGGGGCTTGTTGGGCAATTCCTATTGTGGCTGAGAGCTAATCCTACCTTTGTTCAGACCTTGCTGCAGAGAGTAATGGATTACCAAATCTGCATTTCTAAAAGATGGCCTCAGCTTAGTATCTGCTTGTGGTAATGAGTTCCACAGGCTAAAAGGAGTTAAACTTATATGATTGAATCTGAGTCAGAGGAATTATAGAGTCTGTCATCTGCACCTCTATAACTGTCTGGTTTGGCTCTGCAACCAAACAAGACAGACACAGACTTCAACGGATAATTAGACCTGCAGAAAAAACAATTGCTACCAACCTGCCTTCCATTGAGGACCTTTGCATTGCACGAGTCAAAAAGAGGGCTGTGAAAATATCTACAGACCCCTCACATCCTGGACATAAATTGTTTCAACTCCTACCCTCAAAATGACACTATAGGGCACTGCACACCAGAACAACTAGACACAAGGACAGTTTTCCCCCCCGAACACCATCACTCTGCTAAACAAATAATTCCCACAATACTGTCCAACTATTTACTAAGAATAGAACAGAACAGAACAGAACAGAAAATAGAATAGAATAGAATAGAATAGAATAGAATAGAATAGAATAGAATAGAATAGAATAGAATAGAATAGAATTCTTTATTGGCCAAGTGTGATTGGACACACAAGGAATTTGTCTTTGGTGCATATGCTCTCAGTGTACATAAAAGAAAAGATACATTTGTCAAGAATCATGAGGTACAACCCTTAATGATTGTCATAGGGTTCAAATAAGCAATCAGGAAAGACTCTATTCTTATTATTATTCTCAACTTTCCTATTATCCATTTCCTTTTCTACTTATGACTATAACTTTGTTACTTGTATCTTTACGATTTATATTGTTTACTTAGTAGACTAGTATGATTTATATTGATTGCTTATTTAATATCCCATGATTATCACTAAGTGATGTATCTTATGATTCATGATGAATGTATTTATGATGACTATGATCATGATTTAACACTTATATCTTTTATGTACACTGAGAGCTTACGCACCGAAGGCAAATTCAACCCCCCTCCTCCTCGCAGGCGTGTGACCACTCTTTGAGCACCCAGCAACCAGATCGCATTTACAGCAATTTGCAGCATCTTGCAGTCATGTGACTGTTTATGATGATTTTGTCGAAAACTGGCATTTACTTCTGGTTTTCAGCAAAACCTTGCCTATAGCAAACCGTTACTTCATTTAAAGACATGGATTCATTTAGCAACCACTGCAAAAAAAAGTTTGTAAAAGCAGATCAGTCACATGACTGTCATTAGTTACGACTATAGAATATAGAATAATAGACTTAGAAGGGACCTCAGAGATCTTCTAGTCCAACCCCCGGCTTGAGCAGGAGACCCATGATGAGCAGGCCCCATAACGATTGTAACTCGAGAACTACCTGTATTCCATTGATCTGCTCCTCCTCCTTTGTTTCAGCAATGTATTTTCTTTCTGCAGTGACAATAGAAGTAGTGAATAGAGACCACACAGTAAAGATTTCAATACTACAGCTGTTTCCCTGCTGCAGCCAGAAAAGCCTTAATGAGAACTAGGAAGTTTTATAAACAACAGCTGTTTTTCTATGTGTACTGCTTTTGACAGTTGCATGGCTTTTAATTTGACTCCCCCCCCCCCGCCCCGCCCCGCTTTGGCAGTCAATAAGAACTAGAAGCTTTGATTGTAGCAATGAAAAAGCTAAATAGTTCAGATAACTGACTTTTGTGTCCTGTAATAATGAGGCATGTTTACATCGTTTGCATAACTGGTTTTGTTCTGCACTGTTTGGCCTTATTATTCTAGCCTTGGGAGTGATAATTCCCAGGCCACTCAGGTTTCTGAGGTCCTGCTTCACAAACATTTTTCCAGGCGTATGCTCCAAAGTAGTGAGTTGATTTTAAAAACAGAAGAGTACATTTCTGGGAAACATAAGGCCCAGCAAAATCTAATTTATAATTTACAAAAACAGCATTTTCTATAATTTCATGGATGCAACACCTTTTGAATAACCTTTATGTCTTTCACCTTTATGGCTCTTTTTTTCTGTTTTTCCTCCTCCTCCTCCTCCTCCTCCTCCTCCTCCTCCTCCTCCTCCTCCTCCTCCTCCTCCTCCTTCCTCCTCCTCCTCCTCCTCCTCCTCCTCCTTTTCTTCCTCCTCCTCCTGGATCATTGCCTTCCTTTGGCTGGATCCTCTCTGTCACTACTTGTCTGGAAACCCTCCAGATTCTATTACTCTGGATTTCTGCCCCACCTCTCTAAACCTACCCAAGAGAACTCTATGATGTTGACATGGCTCCAAAAAATACAGGAATCTGCGTAATCTCAGAGGAGACTATTTTTCCAACCAGAAGACGAGATAGTTGCATTATTTAAAGAAGGAGATGGGGGAAAACCCGCTGGTTTCAACATTTGCCACCACAGATTGCAAGTTTAAAAGATCTCTGTTTTCTAAAACCCTCAAGAGTGTTGTTAAGTGATATATTATTTAATTGTACATATAGTAACAGCCGCCAGAATAACTTATGCAGCAAAATGGAAACAAAATGACACACCTAATGATGAAGAAATTATAAAGAAAATTCTCGAATGTGCGGAGATGGACAAAATGACAAAGGAGTTACAGGATAAAGAAGATTCCGAATATTATTTAACATGGAACAGACTGTATGAATGGTTAAAGAACAAGGAGAGGTGTAAATATTAATATATTAACTAGGAACAGAAAGTAAATGTGGATATATAGAAGAGTATATAAATACTCATATGTATTAGATAGATATATAAATAGTATTTATATTAACTTTGATTAACCAATCTTCAGTTGTAATAATGATTGTAATATATGTTTGTATGTTGTATATGTCTTTAAACGTAATAAAAAAAGAGAGAGTTGTTAAGTGGATTTCAGTGTTTCCCAACCTTGGAAACGTCCAGAGGTGTGGACTTCAACTTCCAGAATTCCCTAGCCAGCTCTGCTCTGCTAGCTGGGGAATTCTGGGAGTTGAAGTCCACACCTCTGAAAGTTGCCAAAGTTGAGAAACACTGAGATAGAGGATGACCACATCACTACTATACCAAGCACAGTATTTCCTGCAGGTATTTGGAAGGATGTGAATGGTACCATTGCGTTCCTTACAGCGTTCCTTAAAGCAAGATCCTGGCCAGAGGACAAAATGCCATGGTCAGATTGGAAGGCAGCTGATCAGATAACATTCCAAACCCATCCTTGAAGCTTATAGGTCGTCTGAATGCATGCTAGCAAACCAGACAGGCCTGGTTATTTTGTATACAAACTTCCCAGGCAGGTGGCCAGCTCCTGTGATGCTGCTAGCGGCTTACTCCATCCAACGAGGACGATTGCGCAGTCAGGATTAAGCTAGCCAGTGACGCTGTTCCTATGCTTGTGCTGAACCGGCGAGCCGGTTTCTTTCTCTACATTTGCCGATGGGAAAAAAAGATAAGAAGAGGGGTGAGCCCGTTTAAGCCCGTGGGAAGGAAGGCTCCTGCATTTTATAATCCTAATCTGCCCTTTGGTGTGGGAAGGACTCAGGGGTATTTCCAAAGAGGCTCTTGCAGTGTCCCCATCATCACACACCCTCAGGTATAACCCATCTGATTTTCCTCTGGCCAGGCTGCTAAACTTTTGCAACTCTAGAAAGTTTGAAAGTGAACTGTTTTCTCACTCACTGATTCTTGAGTCTCAACTGCCTCTTACCGCTGAAATCTGGTGTTACTTAAGCAGCCTTTACCCAGTCTTAACTCTTCTAAGCCGTTCGACAATCCCTGGGGAAAAACAAATAAACAACCTCCAGGAAACCAAAGCATGTGATGATTCCCTGGCTTTCTCAGCCAGAGCAATCAGGCTGAAAGATAACGACTTGTGCCCATCACAAAGCGAGGGCCAAGGGCAAATGGGGATCGGAATCCAGATCTCCCCTCATCCCAGCTCAACCCTTCCAGGTCTGGCATCTTCCAGGTCTGTGGACTTCGATTCCCAGAATTCCCCAGCCAACCTGGCCTTTGATGAGAATTCTGGGGGTTGAAGTCCAGACATCTGGGAGGCACCAAGGTTGAGAAAGGTGTGCTGCCCTATCCCTGGAAAATGGGGGCAGATTGCAGAATGGCTAAATAAGCATTGCAACTGCAATGGAATAGACAAGAGGTGAGCAAATTATTCTGGATGGGCGAATGTATCAGTCCTCATCATAATCAAAATGCTACAGATCCTTCTTTGGAGCAAATCCTAACTCTGCTGGGATCATAGCCAACAAGGGCTAAGCTAGCAAATTGCAGGAAGGTTAAACAACTTAATCTTTTTGCTTTTTAGATTTCAAAATGCCAAGCCAGGAGTCTCTCGGGAGTTACCAGGATGAGACTAAAACAGGACAAGGTAAGTACATGTGGGGATTTTTAGAATCACAGGCGAGAACATTTTTTTTGGGGGGGGGGAAATAGAGATTTTTGAACCATAAAATGTACATAACTGAAAGTAATTTTTTTCCCCAGGCTAAAGCTTGTTCTCCAGTTTTAGTTTAATCTCCAGTTGATGTAATCCAAAGGGGTGGGGGTGGGGGGGACACTTTAGATCGAAGCTTGAAAAACTTGATTTTGTTTGGAGATATGCTTTTACCAGCCTTGGTATTTCCTCCCTGGACCTGAGATTGGCAGAGTTTGTTGGCAAACTTTTCTCTACTGTGATCAATAACAAGGAATCCTTTGTGCCCTGTCTCATTTTATGTGAGTCACTCATCCATCCAAGATCCCAAAGTGGTTGATAGCTCACTGAAAGGTGTGCGTGTGTGGATCTGTTCCTCACATCAGCTCCCATCTGTGGACCAGAGCTATGGACTCATAGAATCATAGGGCAGAAAGGGACCTTGGAGGTCTTCTAGTCCAACACCCAACTCATAGTAGGAGCTTTATACTATCCCAATCAAATGGTTGTTTTTGGAAAAACCTCCAGCAATGGATCACCTACAACTCCAGGAGGCAAGCTATTCCATTGATTAATTAATTGTTCTCACTGTCAAAAAATTTCTCCTTACTTCTAGGATGGATCACTCCTTAACAAACTTCAACCAGTGGTGGGTTCCTACCAGTGCGGTCCACTCTATAGCACCGGTAGTGGCCCGCTGGTGACGTCACAGTACCAGTGCAGTCGGTTGCCGGTGCCTGGGCGGCGCCATTTTTTAAAAAATATATATTTTTAAAATTTTCTTCTGTGCATGCCCAGAAGCCGAGCTTCCGGCACTGCGCATGCACTGCCTTCCTACCCCACAGTGAGTCCAAGCAGGGGAGAATGGCTGAGGGAGCGTGTGAGACGCTGAAAGAACGGGCAGCAGGAGCTATCTCCATTCCCCTCCCTTCAGCAGTCTGAGAAGCCACGAACGCGCGGTGATGATCCCAGGCATTTTCGCACGTTCAAGGCTTCTCGAGCTGCTGAGGCAGGGGCGGGTTCCTAATTTTTTTACTACCACTCCATGGGCGTGGCTTAGTTTTGTGGGTGTGGCTTAGTTTGTGGGCGTGGCTTAGTTTTGTGGGCGTGGTTTGATGGTCATGTGACTGGGTGGGCGTGGCTTGACGGTCATGTGACTGGGCGGGCATGGCTTCATAGTCATGTGACTGGGTGGGTGTGGCTAAGTGGTCACGATCCTAGTTCCCCCTACGAGGATTCCTGCATCCGGACCTTTTACAATCCCCCAAAGGATTAAAAGAAACCAGATTCCATACAGCTCTGAACCCTTAAGGGAAACCAAATACAAGTGGTCCTCGTTTAATGGCCGGTTGCTTAGCAAATGTTCAAATTTATGACTGACCTCCTCAGAGCTACTTGACCTGTTTTTTTAGTTTTGACAGCCTTATGCATGCACACATGTACGCATGCGTGCACACATACACATTTATGACCAGTTGCAACATCCATGACGTCACCAGCCGGTCGCTACCGGTGCTATAGAGTGGACCGCACTGGTAGGAACCCACCACTGTGCTGAGGGGAGGGGGAATGGGCAGCAGGACCTATCTCAGTTCCCCTCCCTTCAGCAGTCCGAGAAGCCACACCCACCCAGTCACATGGCCGGCAAGCCATGCCCACCCAGTCACATGGCTGGCAAACCACACCCACAAAATAAGCCACGCCCACAGAGTGGTAGTAAAAAAATTAGGAACCCGCCCCTGGCTTCCACCCATTACTTCTTGTTCTGTCCTCTGGAGCTTTGGAGAGTACATCAATTCCCTCTTCTCTGTGACAGCTCCTCAAATATTAGAAGACAATTACCATGCCCCCCCCCCAATCCTTCTGTTGAATAGGCTAGGGTAGACACACCTAGCTTCCTCAACTATGTCTCCAGCTATCTCAAGATGCCTGTTCCTGGCTTTTCCTGAGTTCAGAAGGGGAATAGATAGTAGGGAAAGCTGGTTATGCTTGCCTGGACAGGGTGAGTAGGATAGGGAAGACTGAGTGAGAGTAAGTGAGATATTACAATTAATGTAGAATCTTCATTTATACAAAGCCAATGATGATTTTGCTGGGGGTAGATCCTTGCTTAACTGGACCACACGATGTTTGAGGCCTCCTGAACTCACAGCATCCACACATGGAGGATGGGGGTGATGTTGAGATCCCAAATATTAGAGGTCTTGTGATCCCTGAACTTCCCACTGAGTGAAACAGTCATCAACAGGCACATAGACGTAAACAACTTCTACATACCATTCAAAGGAGACAATCAAAAAGCCAAAAAGGAAACAAAAAGACCAAAACACCTCCTCACCAGCAATCAACACACAGATGAGCAGAGAGGAACACCAAGATGAAAGTTAGAATTACAACCAAGAAGCAAACAATACCCCAAGCAAGGAACTGGCAAACAAGCTAACAACAGCCCAAGCAAGGAACCATCAAGATCACTCCTACCAACACTGACACGACAAGCCACTAGTGTATAATTGAGAGCGAAGTAAACCCCACCTTCTACTAACACTGAAGATGTTGCCTAGTTTGGTAATTAAACATCTGCAAAAAAATAACCAGGCTCAGAGAGCACTGAGGACACCTGGCTTCAGTCCTGAGCTACAAATATCCTCTTCCACTCGGGAAGACCCTGTGTGATCACTTAGATTGCAGGGGTCTCCAACCTTGGCAACTTTAAGACTTGTGGACTTCAACTCCCAAAGTTCCTCAGCCAGCTTTGGTTTGCTGGCTGAGGAACTCTGAGAGTTGAAGTCCACAAGTCTTAAAGTTGCCAAGGTTGGAGACCCCTGACTTAGAGACCTTTTTCTTTCTCGGCATCCTTTCAGTGAGACTCCCATTGTTGCAAGGGATTCTTCACCTTTTGAAGATCCCCTCCCTGCCCCCTCCCCAAGGCTCCTTTGAGATTCTGGTGAACCTCTGTGGATCCCTCCTCAGAAAAGTAGTTTTCAATGCATAACTGAGCTTCACTGACACAGACTGTGTTGCAAAGGCAATTGATTATACTTGGACGCGGTGATGAAGATATGAACAACTTGTGTGGGTATTTAGTTTGAAGCACAAATGGTGCTGACCATTGGCAAGGGCGTGTTTTCAGAGAAAACGGCACAGATAGTCCTCGAGGTGCAACCACAGTTGGAACCAGTATTTTCTGTCCTTTTCTTCCAGATTTTACCTGGGTGGTTAAGGCTAACAACCGGGCTTATCATGCACAAATTCAAAAGAAGCATCTCTGGTGTTTGAAGAAGAGAAAATATGCAGTAAGTCTTATTGGAGGCCATGGGAGGGAGGGAGGAATAAAAATGTTAGGGATTTCAAACCCTCTTTATATTCTGCTTCTGTGTTTGTTTGTGTGTGTGTTTGCTGTGTTTGTGTTTTAAGTTTAGAGAGCCTCCCGGAAGCTAACTAGTGTCTTCCCTTCCCTTCTTTTTCCTTTCCTCTTTCATCTCTTCTCCTTTCCTCTCCCTTCCCTCCCCTCCCCTCCCCTCCCCTCCTTCCTTCCTTCCTTCCTTCCTTCCCTCCCTCCCTCCCTCCCTCCCTCCCTGTTCACATTTTTAAATATTTTTGCTGTTTTCTGCTGGAAAAAAACTGCAAAAAATGTCACAAATCTCAGTTTTGGTCTTGCCAAGAATACCTGCCTACATGTATTATATTCCATTCTTCACACTTCACTTCATAAAGTGGCTTTTGATTTATGAAAATTGATACGTGATAATAAATTAGTTAGCTCAAGTTTCATGTGAATCTTTGCTGGTTTATCGTTCACAGGGCAATGCCATTAAGACGGCTAAGTACAACTTTTTCACTTTTCTCCCTCTCAACTTGTATGAACAATTTCACCGGATGGCTAATGTATACTTCTTGTTCATAATTCTTTTGCAGGTAAGAGGAATCTTTATTTCATTCTCAATTAGCAGCAAAATTAGGACCTTTCTACTTTTTTTATAGAGATATGTACATAACCTGTTCTGAGGCACCAAAAGCTGTCAACTCTCCAAAGAGATTCTATTCCCAGTCCATTTTTTTAATATGGCATCCTTTGGGGTGGGGCAAAAGAATCAAGATGGATGCTGCAATCACATGATTGAAGCCCCGCCCCATTTTAGCATGCATCACGGATGTGAACAAGAGGTAGAGCTGTCAGCCTTATGAGGTAGACCAGTCAGGAAACACAACCAGATGAGCTAATTAGAATTAAGTAGAAGTGTAAAAGTATATTTTACAAATCTAAAAGTACATTTCTTCCCCTGCCTCTTTTACAACACAGAAACTAGGTAGAATATCTTCTGAGCTTCTTGCCCTCACAGATTTCTACTGAGGGCTAAATTGCCTTTTACCTGACATTCCCTTGATGGCATCTGTTTGCTCTGTCTTCCAAGGTCATTTTTCACCTAACATTACAGAAGCTTCAATCTCACTTCCAAACTTGCCATCCTGACTTTTTGGATTCACTTTCCAGAGCATTCCTGGGGTGAGACAAAAAACAAAACAAAACAAAAAACAAAACAAAAAAAAAAACCCGTGAAAAATTATACCACTCAAATTTGGCCATTCTGCCACCAAACTTGAGGAGTATGAACTTCTGGAAGCTGGAAGTAAGCATTGCATGTGGCTGGATGCTTTAACAGATGTTTTAACAGATTAACAGAGTTGGAAAGGACCTTGTAGGTCATCTAGATAGTCCAACCCCCTGCTCAAGCAGGAGACCCTACACCATTTCTGACAAATGGCAGTCCAATCTCTTTTTGAAAGTCTCAAGTGATGAAGCTCCCACAACTTCCGAAGGCAAGCTGTTCCATTGGTTGATTGTTCTCACTGTCAGAAAGTTCCTCCTTATTTCTAGGTGGAATTTCTCCTTGATCAGTTTCCATCCATTATTCCTTGTTTGTCCTTCAGGTGTTTTGGAAAATAGCTTGACCCCCTCCTCTCTGTGGCTGCCCCTCAAATATTGGAACAGTGCTATCATGTCTCCCCTGGTCCTTCTCTTCACTAGACTATCCATGCCCAGTTCCTGCAACCGCTCTTCATATGTTTTAGTCTCCAGTCCCCTCATCACCCTGGTTGCTCTCCTCTGCACTTTTTCTAGAGTCTCAATATCTTTTTTATAGTGTGGTGAGCAAAACTGGATGCAATAACTCCAGGTATTGGTACTTACCAGGTTGAAGTTTGACGTTAATGGGGGTTTGAACAAGATGAATAATATTCTGGTGTAGGCTTTCACAACCTGTATCTATTGGATACAGGATTTAAACTTCAGGGTTTAATAATTATGATTGTTCTCTAGGCCAGGAGTCAGCAACCCGCAGCTCTGGAGCCGCATGTGGCTCTTTCATCCCTCTGCTGCGGCTCCCTGGTGCTGGTCGGCACCACAATTTTGAGAGGAGCTTCCGGTTAGTGGGGGGGAGGGGGAAAGCATGGTGTGCCAGGAGGAGATTCTATGGCAAGGGGCGGGTTTTCCGGTCAGCTCCACAATTGATAGGGTTTTCGGTTAGGACTGGTAGAGGAAAAAGGACGCCGCGCTAGGAGGACACTCTATGGTGGGGGAACCGGACTTCTGGTTGGCTCCAGAATTGAACGGGGGGCTTCTGGTTAGGACATTTGTGGCTCTTTGAGTGTTTAAGGTTGCCAACCCCTGGTCTAGGCCATGGTCACTACACCCTCACTGCCCAACAATATAAACATTCATAGATATTCCATCATTGGAGGTTTTTAAGAAGAGAATGGACAAGCTTTTGTCTGAAATGGTATAGGGCCTTTTGCTTGGGCAGAGGGTTGGACTAGAAGACTTCTTCCAACTCTGTTATTCTGTCACTAGTTTTGGCTTCTATTTTTTCCTCACCTTTAATTACACATGAATCCTATTCTATTAGGATGCAAGGAAAATTGCATTTATAGTTTTGTCATGTCTCATGAGTTGTCAAGATATTTTTCAAGGGTGACTCAACACTATTGCTTGGGAAGTTGGAGTGCTCAAATTACTTTTTCCAGATTTTTGCAATGTGCTACAGCTTGTAACTGAGCAAACAAAATAGAAGCATAAAGAGTTT
The DNA here is from genome assembly GCA_023053685.1 of Diadophis punctatus similis. Lineage (NCBI taxonomy): Eukaryota > Metazoa > Chordata > Lepidosauria > Squamata > Dipsadidae > Diadophis > Diadophis punctatus. The sequence continues at coordinate 312,295,380 of JALIGW010000001.1, forward strand.
GTATATTTCATTTTGAAGACAAAGGATCCTTGTAGTGGTACCTCTTTCAAACTTCCTTATTTCCTGTTCCTTGCCTGCTTTCCTAACTTGGTGGAGTACCACAATGTATAGAAGTCTTCAAACTTGGCAACTTTAGGACTTGTGGACTTCAAGTCCCAGAATTCTCATAGCTGGCTGGAGAATTCTGGGAGTTGAAGTCCACAAGTCTTAAAGTTGCCAAGTTTGGGGACCCCTGGAATAGATCTATGTAGAACAAACTTCTACATCAATGAAGAGGGCAGAATTCTAGTTAATCTTATCAGATCTACCTTGGGGTAAAAGCCTATTGTGCCTGTGAACCTCAAGGCCTCTGCTTTGCCTAATTGTCTGGCCCTACTTGTACAACAAGAATACAGGTAGTCCTCGACTTACGACCTCAATTGAGCCCAAAATTTCTGTTGCTAAGCAAAACAGTTTTTAAGTGCATTTTTGCCCCATTTTATGACTTTTCTTGTCACAGTTGTTAAATGCATCACTGAAATTGTTAAGTTAGTAACAAGGTTGTTAAGTGAGTCTGGTTTTCCCCTTGACTTGGCTTGTCAGAAGGTCACAAAAGGGAATCCCATGATCCCCGGGACACTGCAACCGTCATAAATATGTTTCAGTTGCCAAGCTTCTGAGTGTTGATCACATGACTATGGGGATGCTGCAATGGTCATAAGCGTGAAAAACGGTCATAAAGTTATTTCCCCCCCCAATGCTGTTGTAACTTTGAACGGTCACTAAACGAACTCTTGTGTATATGCCCTGTTTTGAGTCTGCTTTCCCCAAATGGAAGATATTAATGCAAAGTTCTCCCTTTAAGCCTCCTTTGTAATAAGAAAAGTTTCCCTTTTACCTTCTATTACAGACCTTCCCACAGATCTCCACCCTGCCTTGGTTTGCACTTCTCTTTCCCCTCGGTATCTTGCTCTCCATCAGAGGCATCCGCGATTTAATTGATGATGTTGTAAGTATTTGCTTTCAGCACCTGCAAAGGCATTGGTCTAATTGGACGACTGTCTGTAATCTCTTGGCGGAGGATAGTAGAATCATTCTGTAGCAGATGAGTCATCTGTGTGTGTGTGTGGGGGAGGCAACAATCTAGAACAGTTGTCAGGTCCCCTTAGGGACGCTGCCATTCTGGAGGGGGAGGGGGCAGGTTGCTGGAGCCGGATTCCTTGCATGGCTTTTGCTGTTGCTGTAATGCATGGGATTTAGGGAGGGGGCCAGATGGGCGGGCTTCCTCCCAGCCAGAGCCAGCTTACCGACGTGGCAGGGCCCTGAGAGTGAACTGCTAAATGTCTTGGAGTTCTCAAAACACCTTTTATTTATTTTATTTTATTTTTTATTTATTTGTCAAAATGTGTACAAGATAACAGGTATGGTATAAACATAAATAAAAACAAAGTAGGTATAGGTAAATATGGACAATAGGACAGTAGGACAGGGACGGTAGGCACGATGGTGCGCTTATGCACGCCCCTTACAGACCTCTTAGGAATGGGATTTTTTTTTTGCGGCATATTGTTGGCTACTAGTGGACTGGGGGATTGGGGTGGGGTGGGGGGTTTGAAAAGGGAAAATTAGCTTAATGCTTTGCATGGGAACTTCAGGTTCCGCCTGACTTCTCTGCAATCACTGTGTCCCAGTAAAAGCCGTTTCAAGAGTCGTGCTTTCCTGAGAAGATAGCTGACACCAGTGTTCTCCCAGTTTGACAACTTTAAGATCTATGGACTTTATCTTCAACTCCAATTCCCAAAGCATGGGCTGTGTTATGCATTGTAAATAGCAGTTGAAGTTCTCACTGCTATTTACAATGTTGAAGTTCTCACTCCGGTCCCCTGTTGGAGCAGGAAAAACCCTTTGTTCTGATTGGTTGTTTAGCTGACAGCTCTCTATAAAAGGAGCGCTGTCAGCCAGGGAGTTAGCACAGTTATAACACAGACTGCAATAAATAAGAGCCATTTAAGATCACTCTTAAGTGGATAAGTGTTTAAGATTGCTCTTGGGGAGGAAAGCTATGACAAATCTAGACAGCATACTAAAAAGCAGAGACATCACCCTGCAAACAAAAGTGTGTATAGTCAAGGTTTTCCCAGTTGCAATGTATGGCTGTGAAAGTTGGACCATAAGGAAGGCTGAGCGCCAAAGAATTGAGGCCTTTGAACTATGGTGCTGGAGACTGTGAGTCCCTTGGACTGCAAGGCGATCAAACCGTTCAGTCCTAGAGGAGATCAACCCTGACTGCTCTTTAGGAGGCCAGATCCTGAAGATGAAACTCAAATACTGTGGCCACCTAATGAGAAGGAAGGACTCACTGGAGAAGAGCCTAATGCTGGGAAAGATTGAGGGCAAAAGAAGAAGGGAACGGCAGAGAATGAGGTGGCTGGATGGAGTCACTGAAGCAGTCGGCGTGAGCTTAAATGGACTCCAGAGGATGGTAGAAAACAGGAAGGCCTGGAGGAACGTTGTCCATGGGGTCGCGATGGGTCGAACACGACTTTGCAACTAACAACAACAACAAAAGATCACTCTGGCTTCAACTCCATTCATCACCCAGAACTTAACAGGCTGAATGTCTATGGAGATTCTCAGTCATCCAGGTCATGGTTGGCCCAAAGGTGCTTTTTCCAAACGGCAACTGGACTTTGTCCTTGAAGACATTTTGCTTCTCATCCAAGAAGCTTCTTCAGTTCTGACTGGTGAGGATGGAAGGATTTATGTTGCTTGCAGTCATCTGGTTGTTAGCACTCAGAATGATAAGGCAAGAAGTGAAACATCTCCAAGGAAAAACAAAGTCCAGTTGCCTTTTGAAAAAGCACCTTTGGAACCATGGATAGGCTGCCGAATTCTGGGAGTTAAGGTGCACGCAACTTAGAGTTCCCAAGTTTGAACAACACTGATGTAGAAATCAGGTCATTTTTGGCAATACTCTTTGTTTTAAGATCCCTCATTGGCTCTATATCACACAGGGAAATTAAGGATGTTGGTGTTCTTAATCAGTGACAAACCTCTAACCAGGCCTGCTGTGTGTTATTTTGAAGTGGAACTGTAGAGGGAAACTACTGTAGTAAACTACCTGGTTAAGGGGTGGGCTTCAAAATTTTTAGCAAGGGGTTCTCTGCCCGCTTGCTGGGTGGGCATGGCCATAGTGGGCGTGGCCTAGTCGGCCTCCTGCACCATGACAGGGGGGGTGTTTTTGCCCTCCCCGGGCTCCGGAGGCCTTTCTCGAACCTCTGGGAGGGCGAAAATGGCCTCTCCAGGCTCTGGAGGCCCTCTGGAGGCTGGAAACAGGCCCGTTTCTGGCCTTCCTGAACTTCCAGTAGGTCCGTTTTTCGCCCTCCTGAGCCTCCACGCACGCCCTGAACTTACCTGCATCCAAAACGGGCCTCATGGGGACTCCTTGGAGGGGCAGGGTGGGATGGGCGGGGCCAGCCAGGAGTGCGATTTGGGGGTTCTCCAAACTGCACAGAATCTTAGCTAGAGGTTCTCCTGAACCCCTGCGAACCCCTAGCAGCCCACCCCTGACCTGGTTGAAGACAAAGATTCTGGTTCATTTCTCTTTACTTCTTATTTGAGCATAAGTAGAACAGGAGGAATTTGTTTTAAGCCCCCAACTCACCAGAATTCACACTGAAAGGTTTAAGGGCTCCTTCCCAAAGCCTTACAGCTCTTGACTGCAAGCAATAAGGATGACCTACCTTCAGAAGAATCTACCTGCAATTTTGGTCTTGCACCGTATAGTTAGGTTAGCACAGGTACTTTGTATTTTAATTTGACTTATCTTCTATGTTCAGGCTCACTACGGACTGGAATGTAGGACAACTTTTATCCTATGGTTGTATGGCTTGATTAGATAGCTTCTAACATTCTTAAACTGAAAAGATAATTTACAGAAGGGTGGCTGGATACTCTCTTCGGATAAGAAAAAGTTTCTTAGTGTCAGCTGGCATTTGATTATCTAACTTCAGCCAAGCTTTGTGGTTGGTTTGGTGTGCAAAAGAGGGGTTACTCTTGTCCAACCAACTTTCCACTTTCATTTTTCTTTGTTGTGTGAACTATAAAAAGGAATGTAAGATGGGTCTCAAGATTCTCCTCTTTCATAAGGAGATCCTCCTTTGTCAGGGTACTCTAATAAACTGCTTTTCAACGATCTTCCGACTCGGTTGCTTATTGGGAAGGTAAACCGAGGCAGATTTGGCTATCACTGTCTCCTGGGTTTAAAGAAAAGAGGGCAAGAAAACAGCAAAGAAAAGCAAGCAGGGTGCTTCACAGTTGTTTTATTCTTGCTCAACTGGAGCAAGTTATATATATTGTTAAAATATATTAAAATATAACAGTTAAAATATAGCAGTTAACTCTACGCTATTTATGCCCTGGGATCAGGGGCGGGTTCCTAATTTTTTTACTACCACCCTGTGGGTGTGGCTTATTTTGTGGGTGTGGCTTGCCAGCCATGTGACCGGGTGGGTGTGGCTTGTCAGCCATGTGACCGGGTGGGCGTGGCTTGCCGGTCATATATTAGTTATTTCAGAGAGATGTTACTACTATGTTTGCTATTTTATACCTTACATGAAAAGCTTTGCATACAAAGTTCGTGGTTTCTCAGACTGCTGAAGGGAGGGGAACTGAGATGGTCCTGCCGCCCATTCCCCCTCCCCTCAGCAGCTCGAGAAGCCTCAAACGTGCGAAAATGCCTAGGATCATCACCGCACGTTCGTGGCTTCTGGGACTGCTGAAGGGAGGGGAATGGAGATAGCTCCTGCCGCCCGTTCTTTCAGCGTCTCACGCGCTCCCTCAGCCATCCTCCCCTGCTTGGACTCCCTGTGGGGTAGGAAGGCAGCGCATGCACAGTGCCGGAAGCTCGGCTTCTGGGCATGCGCAGAAGAAAATTTTAAAGTTTTTTTTAAAAAAATGGCGGCGCCTAGGCACTGGCAACCAACTGCACCGGTACTGTGACGTCACCAGCGGGCCGCTACCAGTGCTATAGAGTGGACCGCACTGGTAGGAACCCACCACTGCCTGGGATTCTCGGGTTGATCAAAGCTAAATGAACCACATCTTACCGGATTATCTTCTTCCAGAAAAGGCAAAAGAGGATCAGGGACTTACCTAGCATTGCAAAAGCCCATTTCCTGTATGCATGCTTTGTATAAACTTTTCATGATTTGATGGAAATATTTCACATTCCACATTTAATATTTCACATTCCACATTTGGTGGAATGCGAGATGAGAGTTTCAGGTCAGAGGACTGGCAATTTTTGATCTTGGATTAAAGCAGCGTTTCTCAAACTTGGCATGGTTTCTTGGAGCTGAAGTCTACATATCTGCCAAGTTTGAGAAACCCTGGATTAGATGAAGTTCTGGATGAACAGAAGCTCAGTGTACCAATGCATTTCATTCATTCTTTTTTTGCTTCGCAGGCACGACACCAAAGTGATGGGGAAATCAACAACCGACCTTGTGAGATCTTGACAGATGGAAGGTAAGCCAACCTGGAAGATGCTTTCGGAAACATGTTAACCTCCTTTGAGAAGCACTATCCTTTTAAGTAAGAGCATAAAGTCGGAGAACAGGGGATAACTAATACTTTTTGAATACTTACCGTATTTTCTGGAGTATAAGACGCACCTTTTTCCTCCCTAAAAGTGGCTGAAAATTTGGGTGCGTCTTATACTTCGAATGTAGCTTTTTTCCAGCCCTAACTAGGTGCTAACAGATCTTCCCAGCTCTTACCTTGCAGGCTTTTTCATTGTTACTCTCTCCAAAGAATGTTTTTCCAGCCCTAAGTCTTTGCAGAATTTTTTTTCATTGCTCTACTTGCTCTGAATAAGTTTTTTTCTAGCCCTAACCAGGTGCTAACGATCTTCCCAGCTCTTACTGGCTTGCATGCTCTTTCATTGTTACTCTCTCCGAAGAAGGTTTTTTTAAGTCCTAACCAGGGGATAAAATAATGTGCTGAAGCTGACCAGACTAAGGATGCTAGCCAGATGAATACCTGGTAGGCAGATTGTTTTCCCCTATTTTCCTCCCCAAAAACTAAGGTGCGTCTTATATTCCGGTGCGTCTTATACTCCGAAAAATACGGTATATTCTTCCTGGAAGTTATTCATAGTAATGGGCTTCCTGGAATGGGATAGCAAGTCATGGGCAAATACAGAGACCTTCAAGACATTGCCAAAAGATCCATATTAGAATAAATAGTGATGGCTTAATTCTGAAAAAATTGGGATGTGATCTTCTACTTGACTGGTGATTGGCGGGAATCACCCAATGAAGATAGCAATAGCACTTAGATGTCCCAAAGGTGCTTTTTTCAAGAGGCAACTGGACTTTCTGGTTTTTCTTTGAAGATGTTTCGCTTTGAAAAAAGCACCTTTCGGACAACCATGATCTGGATGACTGAGAATCTCCATAGACAATAGACTTATATACCGCTTCATAGTGCTTTACAGCACTCTCTAAAGGATTTACAGAGTCAGAATATTGTCCCCAACAATCTGGGTCCTCATTTTAATGACCTCAGAAGGATGGAAGGCTGAGTCAACCTTGAGCCGGTCAGGATCGAACTCCTGGCAGTGGGCAGAGTTAGCCTGCAATACTTCATTCTAACCACCAGGGCTCATAAGGTAGATGGCTTGATTGACTTGATCATTATTACTTTTTCCAATGGTACTTAATAATCAGGCAGCAAATGCCCAAGCAAACCACAAGAAACAGGGAGAGTGGAGATCTGTGGGCCTTTATCTCCCACAATATTACATTTCATGCTCAAAATGCTTGCTTGCAAAAAATGAACTTGGTGTCGAATGTTGACATCTTCCTACAGTGTCTAGAGGTGTGTCTAAAGAACACCTGTGGCTTCGCTTATTTACAACTATAGTAGGGAAAGTTGACATGAGGGCAACTTGGAATGAATTTCTTCAGAGGTGGGAAACGTTCTCCAACAACTCTTTTGAAACTTTTTACAGTTTTAAAATTTTATTAAATAAAAAAAAATAGAATGAAAAGAAAAAAGAAAAGAAAAGGAGTTAGAAAGGGGAAAGGGATAACAAAAAAAATTACCGTGTGCAAGCAACAACAAAAAACTATTTACAAAAGGATCTTCCAACTTTCTTTGATACAGATAAAAATCCGTAAATCAATGACCCTTTGAACTGCAATATACCATAACAAACAGTACCTCTATCACCATAAACATATTAATCATCAAAACCCAAATCTCATTTTTTTCAGTTTCGGTCAAAAATTCCAAGAGTTGGTTTCCAGGTAGAAACAAAGCTTGGTAAAGACTTTTCTTTAATCAAAGCAGCCAATTTTGCCATTTCTCTGTTCTTGAGAATGGTATTCACTACAAATTCAAATTCTTTCTTTCTTCAGCTTTTGAGTCTATTGACACAAGTCTTTTCATTGATCCCACAAAGTGTATTTATTTATTTTATTTGTATTTATTTATTAACTTGTATCCTGCCTTTATTATTTTTACAAATAACTCAAGGAGGTGAATATATCCAACACACCTTGCTCCTCCTATTTTCCCCACAACAACAACCCTGTGGGGTGGGGTGGGGTTGAGAGAAAGTGATTGGCCCAAAGTCACCCAGCTGATTTTCAGGCTAAGGTGGGACTTGAACTTGCGATCTCCTGTCCCAGAGGTGATTTTTCAGGAGACAACTGAACTTTCTTGTTTTTACTTTTGAAGACATTTCGCTTCTCAGCCAAGAAGCTTCTTCAGCTCTGACAGGATAGTGGGGAATGGAAGGATTTATATTCCTTGCAGACAGCTGTTCATTCGCATCCTTTTAGAGGGTCGATGAAGCACTTGGAGGTTTATCTGTGTCCTCAGGGTCACCTGAGTAGTACAAATGGTTCCTTTAGTCTGCAATTTTTCCTTTGGAAATAGAGGATTACAGGAACCAAATTGCAGACTACAGGAACCAGGAGCACTACTCAGGTGACCCTGAGGACACAGATAAACCTCCAAGTGCTTCAATGACCCTCTAAAACAGGGGTGTAAAACTCAAGGCCCGGGGGCCGGATCCGGTGCTGAGATCTGGCCTGTGGGGCTGCTCTGGAAACAATGAAGGACCGGCCCATGGTGCCTCTGCCAGCGAAAAGGAGTTTGGGAGGGCTGCGTGCAGCCCTCCCGAGCTCCATTTTTGCTGGCAGAGGGTTGCAGGAGGCCGTCGCAGCCGAAAACGGAGCTTGGGAGCCTGTTTTTGCTGGCAAAGTGCTGGGGCCGCCACAGCAAAGAAGGGTTCATCCCAGTTCGGACCGGTTTGCCCGAACCGGTAGCAACCCGCTGCTGATATCATGATGACATCACGGAACCGGATTGGTCGGTGCCGGTCCGTGGTGGCCGCCATCGGGTTTTTTGGATTTTTTTTATTTTTTATTTATTTTGGGGGGGGATTTTTTAAAAGGTTTTTTTTCTTCTGTACATGCGCAGAAGCCAAGTTTCTGGCAATGCGCACGCGTCACCATCTTGTTTTTGGCTTTTTTGGGGGGGATTTTTTTCTGATTTTTTGCTACTGCACATGCGCATGTGGCGCGCAAAGTGCACACGGGCCCATGAGGCGCACCCACACAGCACAGGAGGAAGCAAACCGGCAGCGAGGTAAATTAGAACCCACCCCTGCGTTACAGGCACCCCCAACACGAGTGACGTCGAGCTGGCCATGCCCACCCTGGTCACACCCACTCCTCCCCAAGGTCACACAGAACCCTGATGCAGCCCTCAATGAAATTGAGTTTGACACCCCTGCTTTAAAAGGATGCAATTGACCAGCTGTCCGCAAGGAATATAAATCCTTCCATTCCCCACTATCCTGTCAGAGCTGAAGAAGCTTCTTGGTGAGAAGCGAAACATCTTCAAAGAAAAAACAAGAAAGTCCAGTTGCCTCCTGAAAAAAAGCACCTTTGGGACAACCATGACCTGGATGACTGAGAATCTCTACAGACTTTTGCGATCTCCTGCTTTCTAGCCTGGTGATTTAACCACTAGACCAAACTTTTCTTATTTATTATCTTTCCCATATTCCCAGTTTCTGCAAAATGAAATGGTGCGATATACAAGTGGGTGATATCGTTTGCCTCCACAAAGATAGCTTTGTACCGGTAAGAATTTGTCTTTTCCTGTCTTAATCAAGGCTGCCCCCGAATAAAATTTTAAGTCCTCAAGAGACAAAATCATGGTTGAGCTTCTAATAAGGACCGTTTTGCTTTTCCAGCAAGTTGCCAAGGTTGAAATGGAAGACCAGGATTAGAGGCAGGCACCACATTTCCTTTAGCACGTACCGAACAAACCAAATGTTTTTGGCGAGATTATTTCAAGCGTGGTTAAAAATATTGAGATCCTAAAAGAATTTGTGTTTACAAATCTCCATCTTTAGATTGGATCCAGGGGTTGGAAGGGAACGTCTTTTGTCATATAGAGGCTTGTGTGAAATTGCTGGTGGAAAAGGACAGGTTTTAACATGCCTCTCTTCGTTTGCATGGTGATGCTATTTTGTGTATAACTGGACCTGAAATCATGAAATCCATCCAAGGCTGCAATCTAGATGGTTACAATCTACCGTATTTTTCGGAGTATAAGACGCACCTTTCCCCCCCTAAAAGAGGCTGAAAATTTGGGTGCGTCTTATACTCCGAATGTAGCTTTTTTGAAGCTTTCCCCCCCAGCCCTAACGAGGTGCTAACAATCTTCATTGCTATTCCCTCCGGGAAAAAGTTTTTTTCAGCCCTAACCAGGTGCTAATGATCTTCCTGGCTTGCAGGATTTGTTCATTGCTTCTCCTGGGAAGAAGTTATATTTCCAGCCCTTGTTTTCATTGCTATTCCCTCCAAAGATTTTTTTCAGCCCTAATCAGGAGATAAAATAATGTGCTGAAGCTGACCAGACTAAGGACACTAACCAGATAAATACCTGATAGGTAGATTTTCCCCCTATTTTCCTCCCCAAAAACTAAGGTGCATCTTATACTCCGGTGCATCTTATACTCCGAAAAATACAGTACTTTTTAAAAAAATCATGTATAAAAATACTTCTCCAAACAAGGCAATGGAAAACAAATAAAATATTTTATTTATTTATTTTATTTTTGTCCGGCCTATTATTTTATTAGTCATTCAAGTGAATAAATACATACCGTAATATTCCTTCTTCCTCCTATTTTCCCCATATCAACAGTATGAGGTAGCAATAGCAATAGCAATAGCACTTAGACTTATATACCGCTTCATAGTGCTTTACAGCCCTCTCTAAGCGGTTTACAGAGTTCAGCATATTTATTTATTTTATTTATTTATAAACGCTCTTATAGGCCGCCCAATCCCGTAGGACTCAGGGCGGCGTACAACATGGATATTGCCCCCAACAATCTGGGTCCTCATTTTACCGACCTCAGAAGGATGGAAGGCTGAGTCAACCTTGAGCCGGTGAGATTTGAACAGCTGAACTGCTGAACTAGCAGTAGCCTGCAGTGCTGCATTTAACCACTGCGCCATCTCGGCTCAGTAGAGGTAGATTGGGCTAAGAGAGAGGAACTGGCCCAAAGCAGCTGGCTTTCATGCCTAAGGTGGGACTAGAACTCCCGGTCTCCTGGTAGTCACCCAGTCACTTTTCATACCTAAAATGGGACTACAAGTCATAGTATTCCAGTTTCTAGGCCAGCATCTTATCCATCGTACCGAAGTGGCTCTCGTATTTAAGTCTAAATTTACCTAATTTTTCATTTTCTACCAATACATGAACCATAATTTTGGAATCATTTAATATTCTCACTTTTCTGAATTTCACCGTTCTGCAATTCACCCTTGTTTTAAAAAGTATACTAGAAAAAAAACCTATATGAAAACCATGTATTTATTTATTTATATAATTTATAGGCCGCCCATCTGACCTCAAGGTAACTCACACCAACATATTACATGCTTTAGGGCAGCGGTTCTCAACCTGGGGGTCGCGACCACTTTGGGGGGCGAATGACCCTTTCACAGGGGTCGGGAGACTTCGCCCGGATGCCGCCATTTGGGTTCTTTTACCCTCTGGGCATGCGCAGAACGCTTTGTGCATGCGCAGAAGGTAATGGAACCCAAATGGCGGCGGCGGGGCAGGGGTCGCATCGGCGGGCGCGGCAGCGGGGCGGGGCAAGGTGGGGTCGCGGGGTCGGGGACGGGGCACATAGCGCGGCATTAGGAAGGTTGAGAACCACTGCTTTAGGGGAAATGGTTTCTTAAAACTGCATTATGAAAAATTACAAACTAAAGTTTCTAACTTTGGAGAACTGTGGACAATTGAACTTACAATCACAATTGGAACTGGAATTTCCATTGTAAGTCGTTGCGGTTATAAGTTGAGTGAGACCTGATTTTATTACAAGTTTTACTTCAATCATTAAGTGAATCATTGCAGTCGTTAAGTGAATCATTGCAGTCATTAAGTGAACTATGTGGTGGTTAAGGACATGGAGAATACATTCACATTGTCCAGTTGTCAAATTCTGTGTATAGGTAGTTTTCAACTTACGTACATAATGGAGTGAGCAGCATCGGAACTTTGGAACTGGGTTAAAAGTACTTTGGGGAGATCCGTCATAACTTTAAGCAGTCGCTAAACAACCAGTTGTAAGTCGAGACTACCTGTACTAGGTATATAATTTAAGAGAAGGGTTTTTTTAGCTTTATTAACCATTATGCCCGTATAGATAAGGATTGCCTAGGACACCATTTTGTTGGAGATGTAATAAAGACAATGCTTCTTTAAAACATGTTTTTACAAAGTCTTATATTTAGACTTATATTTAGACACTGAGCGGTGGCTCAGTGGCTAAGACACTGAGCTTGTCGATCAGAAAGGTCGGCAGTTCGGCGGTTCGAATCCCTAGTGCCGCGTAACGGCGTGAGCTCCCGTTACTTGCCCCAGCTTCTGCCAACCTAGCAGTTCGAAAGCATGTAAAAAATGCAAGTAGAAAAATAGGGACCACCTTTGATGGGAAGATAACAGCGTTCCGTGCACCTTTGGCGTTTAGTCATGCCGGCTACATGACCACGGAGACGTCTTCGGACAGCGCTGGCTCTTCGGCTTTAAAATGGAGATGAGTACCGCCCCCTAGAGTCAGGAATGACTAGCATGTATGAATGCGAGGAGAACCTTTACCTTATATTTACTAAGCTTTGACAGAAAGTAGTGGATAATGTAAATGTGACAAAAGCCAACATTTTCAGAAGATGGATTGGAAGTTGCTGGCTGTGTTTGGATCTATCAACAAAGCTTTCTGCTTTTTTTTCAGGCTGACCTCCTCTTACTCTCCAGTTCAGAACCAAACAGCCTGTGCTACGTGGAGACCATGGACATAGATGGGTAATGTCTTTGCTTGTTATTTTTAAATGAATAGAAGTGAATAGAGCAGAGCAGAGCGGAGCGGAGCGGAACGGAGCAGAACAGAACAGAACAGAACAGAACAGAACAGAACAGAACAGAACAGAATAACTTTATTGTCACTTTGAATGTACACTAATCAGCAATTCTTTATTGGTCAAGTGTGATTGGACACTCAAGAAATTTATCTCCGGTGCAAAAACTCTCATTATACATACAAGCAATAAGTGATAAATCATGATCATAGTTATTGTAAAAATATATATTATCATAAATCATAAGATACAACACTTAGTGATAGTCACAGGATACTAAATAAGCAATCAACATAAATCATACTAGGATACTAAATAAACAATATAAATCGTAAGATGCAAGCAACAAAGTTAGAGTTTGATTGCCCTGTCATTATACATAGAACGCAAACCTTCTCAAAGACTGGCTGAGGGATTCTGGGAATTGAAGTCCATACTGTACATCTTAAAGTTCCAGAGGTTGAAAAACACTGATGTAGATTTTTCACACATCAAAGGTGCTCTTGTATAATGGATAGAATAAGGGCAATTTTTTTTATTTTGATACCAGTTAACCAATTATTTAGTTAAGGATGATTTCAACTTGTTTCATTCCTGGCATAGGGAATAAAATTGAAGACAATATAGGAAATAATTTTGGTAGGACTCTGGTTAGATGCCAGTAGAGGAACACTTTCAATTAATTAATTTGAATAAATTAATTTTGATGAAATGGCATTGGTTTATTTGTGCACAGGAATACAGGTAGTCCTTGACTTACAGCACAGTTGAGGCCAGAATTTCCATTGCTATGCATGATGGTTGTTGAGTGAGTTGTGCTTAATTTTATGACCTGTTTTGCCATGGTTGTTGAGTGAATCACTGCAGTCATTAAGTGAATCCCTCAGTCATTAAGCGACTCCAGCTCCCCCCCCCTTGACTTTCCTTCTCAGAAGCTGGCTGGGAAGGTCACAAATGGCAATCCCATGACCCAAGGATGCTACCACCATCATAACTACATGCTGGTTGCCATGTGGCCATACCGATAGTCTTCGACTTACAACCGTTCACTTAGTAACCATTCAAAGTTACAACGGACTGAAAAAAGTGACTTATGACCATTTTTCAAACTTATGTCCATTGCAGCATCCCCGTGGCCACATGATTTACATTCGGATGC